>JAZGTI010002329.1:0-37011 GCA_036877585.1 Botia kubotai
AACTGTTTTTAACGTTAACGGTATCAAAATATCAAAAACATATGTATCATATATCAAAAACATTATTCTTCAGTTGTTAGCGGAACATTTTAAAAACATTACAGAATTTAACAAGTTTGAATATTGTTAACATTAATATAATGTCTGAAAAACTGGACATGCTGAGCATTCCTAGAATATTCTAACTAACATTTCTGATGTTTCGTAACTTAACGGAAATGTTACGGAAATGTTTTTACAACCTAAAATTGTTAACTGGGATTATGGAGTTGGCGCTGCCATAGAGACATTGGTATGAGTTTATCCAATTGAGTGTAGTTTAATTTGTTGTATTTTAACGTTTTTTTATGACTGCTGCACCTTCTAGAGCTTCCAAGTGACATTAAACAAACCTCCTGAAAACCTATCTGTGTAAAAAACAATCACACACACAAACTCAATTCTGTTTCCCATATGATGAGTCTTGATTTGTGATCGTTTTTCTTGCAGAATCTCATTTCGGTGAGATACTCTTTGTTGGATGTGTCCGTCCTCTGGTCCAAACTCTGCTAACAATCAGCGTGTCAGTCCCGTGAGATCTGCATCACTGCGGCACTGATTCTATTGGCTTCAGCAGAAGCAGAACTCTGTGACTTTAATTTTTTTTATAAAACCTTGTTTGGACTTCTAACTGGAGCCAGGTGTACAGTACACTGTGCTGTATTGTCTCCTGTCCTTTATGTTTTTTTGTCAGATTGTACGATATGACCCGAGTTAGATGTTGGGTAACGCAGATTGTGGCATCTTTATTGTATGACGTGACTGTACGATATCCATCTTGGTTAAGATCTTGGTCACTATTTACAGTGTTGACCGACCGTTTCACCGTCAATGTCATGTTTTCATTTTCTAATTGGCACAAGACATTGAATCCAAACCCAGTCCGGCTGCTAATGTTGCTGATGTTTGCCTGGAAAATGAAAAAGTCACGCATGATGTCATCGTCTTCAATCTGTCGAGAGCTTGAGATCATTTTGACTGTGAAAAGTGTGAGTGCGCAAAATATAACAATTCTTTATATTGCATATGATATATAACAGTTTAAAATAAACCTCTTCCACATGCTGTATTAATCAGAAGAGGTTTTGTTAGATCAGAAGTTTTTGTAGGGACACAGGAACAAAACACTATAGACCTTTCCCTGTGTGCTCGAACCCTAAACATTGTCTCTTACTGTGATTGTTTATGGTCTGTTTCAGTCTCTGCTGGTTGTGAGTGTGTGATTCTGCATGTTTTATGATGAATGGTGCAGGTTCTGTTGATTCGAGTGGTTTTGGGTTTCTGCTGTGAGCCGGGACTCAGAGTTTGATATCGTGTGACCTCATTAAATTGGTCTTCACGAACAGAACTGTCCGCGGAGAGTTATAAAAGCAGCTATGCTGCATATAGAGTCACTGTATAGCCACTTTTACAATTCACGGGCAACATTAATACATTTATGAAAGTTCATGAAAATTCTGGTATTATTTACTCTCCTTATGTCATTTTAGACCTTCTGTGAAGTAAAAAGTACAATTTGAGCTTCAATAGACTAAAAACAGTGCAAAAATTTTATTTTTTGATACTTGTCTTTTGTTATGCTGTTGTTTTTGCCTATTTTGGAGCTTGTCAGCATATGGATCTGGTCAATAATGGCAGAATTGTTATGCATACAGGTGTGATTCATTAATAACATCAGCCACAACTTAAAAGCAGTCATGCAGGTCGGCAGGCGCTTCGGTTCTCATCGTTGGCCTTTGTGGGGATTGAAAGTGATGTTCTCTCATGACCACCTGCAGTTTTAAGACAGGTGAAGGAATTCATAGTTTGTGGAAAGCGTGCGCTCCATATGTGAAGCTCAGCGTCACTATAAACTTTCATTTTCAGTTCAATTCACATTTATTTGTAAAGCGGTTTTCACAATTCACATCATTTAGAAGCTGCTTTGCAGAAAATGAAATTTGTACCTTTTTCAGACAGGTAAACCACTGCGGTGGGCTGCTCGGTCACGCCCCTGCCTCTCTGCAGGATTCTGATTGGTCCCTGCATGTTCCAGCAGGACAGAACTCTTTGGAATCATGGGAATTTTCTCCAGTAGAGAGCTGGCTGGAATATCCCGTGGACAGGAGGAACCGCTCTTGTTTTGGCCTCACGCTTTCTGGTGTCGTGTTAGACCTGGCATTTATTTTCCCTGCACGCAGCTAGACATTAAGCACCATCCTGAGTGTTAAGTGGCCATAACAAGGAGGAACCAGGAGGAACATAAAAGAAAATAAAACCCAGGACGCAGGAAATATGTCAGACTCATAACATCTAATAGGTTTTCACACACACACCTCACAAACGACAACAAAGACGCAACAAACACACTTAATATTTTAAGCCTATGTGATGCAAAGCATAGCAACAGTGTGATACAAACATTCATAGAATCATGACAAATTGCACAGTGATTTGTGGGTGACAGGCGATCTACTGACGCTAACGCGCCAAACCCCTGACAATAACAGTTATCATGCGTGTTAGGCTGGCTGTGATATTTCTGCTCCCCTTAGTGGCTGGAGGCTGTTTGTTGGGAAGGAGAGAGGAGAGGTGTGGGGTAGGTGAGTAATCCGAACAGACCCATCGTCCTGGATTCAACAGAGAGCACATTGTGCTTTTCTTTAGAACCCTGAGTCGTAGAGAGGCATGATCTCTTTATTCTTAATTTCAAAGAAAGAAAAGTCTTTCTTTGTGCATTAGATAATTACATTGCAAAAAAATAATAATACTCACTTTACGATATAAATAAATGCTTGATTATTTTATTCAGATTTTATCTTTCGGAACAAAATAGGTGTTGTTTACCGGAACGATTTACCAGCCAGGTGACTGGAAGGGACGCGCTGAAAAGTAAGAGGGATGGGTGACAGGATTTGTGATCGGTCAGAGAAGGAACGACATTTTAAGGAAAGAGGAAGTTGGTACATCGTACCGTAGTTCAAATTACAAGGAAAAAAGAAAGTTTGGTTTGACAAAATGTGGTTTTGTCAGAATTGTGCAGCCATATAGTAAAAGAGAACCAAACAGACAGAAGGTAAAAATGAGTTCGTATCCTGAGGGCAAAAGGTAAACGTGTTGAAGCTGTAAGTGAGATCTCATCAATTGCTTTGACTCTGTCTGGTTTCAAACGGGCCTGAAGCGTTAAATTCCATCCTGATAGCGTTGCCCGCATGTTCACCTGCCTGTTTACCTCACTTTAAGTGATTTTATTTTACTGACAGCACTGTATCAATATTCCCAAAACAATTTGTGCTGTTTATTTCTGCACCCCTAAGACAAAATAACAAGAACTTAAACTCTTAATGTGTAGATTCCATTTAAACCTTTTGTAGATAATTGTAAACTTGTAAACTATATATTTTTGTATTTTTTATGTAATTTTCAACACTCTGAGCAGCTATAAGACTGAAGGTGGTTTTGGAAAGCGTTACTCTATCATTGACCCTCTCCACAGTGTTCCTCAGATTCACTCTTCACAGCTACACAGCTCATGCTGAGAGCAAATTTCGGTGCTGCTCCTTCTCCTGCCCAACTCAGCCTGCCTAACTCAGCCTGCCTTTGAGCTTGTCAACTCATGTTTAACCTGTAAGCTGAGAACTTGATAACAACTAGAAAGGGGGGGTGGGCGAGAGAGGTGGGCTTATGAGGGAGAAAGAGAGAGGCTGAAAGGCTTTTGTCTGTCAAAACCGAGTCCAGCCCACATAACTTGGGAATTTCAGCAGTATGTGTTTCTAAGGATTTTTTTCCCTGACTGTTCCATAAATTCTCAGAGAGAGAGAGAGTGTGTGAGAGAGAGAGAGAGGGAGAGAGAGAGGGAGGGTAAATAAGTGAGAGGGAAAGCAGAATGGTAGTAGCCCGCAGCCAGACTTCCTAGATTTCCGTGCGTGCGCTTACAGATCGTGTCGAGTTTGTAGGTGCTGCGCAATCGAAGACGACCTCCTTTCTCAGTCAGCAGCCATATATAGTGTGGATATCTGTTATGATTTGTTTTGGTTAGAGGAGGCAGGAAATGTGAGTCAGCATTCCAAGAGTTAAAATCGTTCCCTGGAAGACGTGTTTGCACACACACTCGCTGACACACACACTCGCAGTTTTCTGCTGGCTGGATTATTATACCGCGGTGTGTGACAGAGCTGCTCTGCTTCAACTGCGAGTCTGTTCGAACGCTCCTTCAACCCTGTCTGCTCGGAGGAGAATGCAACGCTGGGGCTGACACACACACACGCACACACACGTATTCATACCCCGCACACATTCTCGGAGGATGGCCACTGCTGTGTTTCAGGTACGGAGATGATGACTTGTCGTCAAAGGTGACTGGTGATGAAGCGCCTCAGATATCTCGGGAATGTTAACCTCATTTGGTCTCTGAGCTGTGTGTGTGTGTGTGTGTGTGCTGCAGGGTTGATGGTTTGTTTGCTTGTTCTATGAAAAGACAGAGTGTGTAAGTGTTTGCAGACGCATTTAATGGATGTGTGTGTGTGTTGAGCAGTAAAACGGCTCTTGTTGATTTCTGTAAGCTAAATGAAAAGTGCAGGACGGCTGTCGTGATGTTGAGGAGAAATTAGACATAACTGATGTTTAACCACAGCAAGTCTGTACTGCAGGTCTTAAATGCCTCAGCAATGCTGCCAGTACATCACACATTCTTTTCTAATATTCTGAAGCCGTCGCTGTGATTTTTCACCCACAATGACGCTTCTGTTGTTACTTACTCATTGTAATGTTGTTCCAAACCTGCGTGTTGCTTAATTTCTTTCTGTGGACCAACGGAAATCTTTGAAAAATGTCACACTCATAAAGCGACATTTTTTAGTAACCACAGGATGTCAAGCTCAAGAAAGGAGGAAAAGTATCGTGAAAGATTGTCTGTATGACATTTCCTGAAGCTGAAGCTTCATGATCGCTTCTAATAATCTCATATTCTCTTTTAAACCGGCACGTCATGTTTTACAACACAGAACTCCTGTACATAGTTCTAGGTTGTAAGAACATTTACATTGAGTAATAAAAACATTCTAGGGATGTTTTTTAGACATTGTATTACCATTACTGCTTGGTTATAAGAACGATATTCAAACTTATTGCAATTTTGATAAAACGTACCACCAACAACTTAACCATAACGTTTTGATATAGATGATATTTAAGATAAAAAAATGGTCTACTAACATTACTGCAAGAACTTTTTGATAACTTTGAGAGAACGTTAGCCAATGTTCTGAGAACATTCCCTGTTAGCTTGGTAGAGATGGTGTTTTTAAATGTGGGGTTTGGTCATTATTTGGGGGGGGGTAAACGGTTCCTTTAAGCTGTATTGTATTTCTGTAGTATGTAATAGTGTTTTGAGTGAGTCAGGGGTCCGGGGTGGGCTGGTGTAGGTGTCATAGTGAGGCCACTCAGCTTTGATTTAGGGCCGTAGAGTGGCTTGTCCTCTGAGCTTCCCTTTCTACTGTAACAAATGTAGCTGACAGAATGACAAAGCTGCTGTTAAATGCTGAACAATAGCCGTCCCCCTGTGGCACAGACAAACAGCACGGTGTGTGGCTTTCCCTCTCTCTCTCTCTCTCTCTCTCTCTCGTCTGTGCTTGTTTATGGGTGATTCTCACGAAACCTGTCAAGAACGTGTCCAGGTCATATTTTACCCTGAAGTCAGAAGAAAAGACACAAAATTCTGCTCTGACATCGCTACATTAGCTTGGATGTGTTATAGTGGATGTGTTTGGATGTATTGTAGTTAAGGCAGTTTTGGGGGTGGGATTTGCCTTATTGTGATAAATATCACAAAAATCACTTTTTTTATGAGACACACTCGCTCATTTTTTTCTTTACCTCCAGTGTGACCTCATGACTCTGAGGTCAAGAAGAACAATTGTGACCTCAGATGTCAAACACAGAAGTATTTATGATGATGGAGCAAATGCATTTATGGCGTAAAGGGTTCGATAAACCTTTAACTGAGGTAAAATCTTTTCTAAGCTTCAAATACAATAAATAAATACAAATTCAAATTAATACGTTCAGTATTCTTTCAAAACGTGTTGATCTAGTGCTATATACAGTATCTGTGGGCTGCAATGTGCCATTATGCAATGTTTTTAGTTTTGTTTGTTTTCCTCTCCCCCGTTTTACCTCAGCCGTGGGAAACAGTGTTCTTGGCATGTTTGCAGATGCAATTTTGACCAATTTGGCTCAAATTGAGAGGAAAAAGGAATAATGTTGTTTTGAACGTATCGAGTGTATTTATTGTTAGCTAGAGATAGCGAGAGGAAGACCAAACTCCCAGACTCCCTTTTTCATTTCATTTCTCTCATTCATCCGTCCCCACAAAGTTCACGTTTGTTTGCACCACTCTACCCAAAATGCATCAGAATTATCAGAGAAATGTAACTTTCACCTTAAACTTTCACCTTAATGGCCTTTATTTACGTTTTGTTCTTATGTTATTCCAAACCCATAAGCTGTTACTTTTTCTGTAAATTTTTTGTTTGTTTTTTTGTGTTCCAATAAAAAAATGGGTTTGGAATTAGTACTGAGTTGTCTTTTTTGGGGGTGACTGTTCCTCGAACATCAGGTTGTTGTTGATGAGCATTTATTGGCTGCTGCTCAGAAATGTATTTGCTCTTGGCTGTGTATGTTATTCAGCCTCCCGCAGGTTCTCTTGCAGTGAAACTATCAGCTGATGGAGCTTAAGTACCTGCCATGACTCAGATATGAAGGAGATTTGCGGTCACTCAAACGGGGATAATTAACAGACCGTTTTGTTAGTCTCCCGCTAAGCTGTTTGATCTGTGATCGCTGCCAACTGTTTGATGTTAAACGGCATTTTTTCCACGTTGGGAAACTTGTATTACGTTCTTACAGTGAGAAACAAACGTTACTGGCAGACCCACACTGAATCTTTTTCAATTATTAACTAAATATTACGACCCAGCAACAGGAAACATTTTCAGAACATTGGCTAATGTTCTCTAAAAGCTCTCTCAAAGTCCAAAAGTGTTCTTGAAGTAACATCAGTAAAATGTTTATTAGCATTATATGTTGAAAAAATGTGATTCTTAAGTTGTTAGTGGAATGTTTTATCAACGTTACAGAATTTAAAGGTTTAAATATGTTTTTTATAACTAAACGTTAACGTCTAAAAACGTCTAAAAACTTTCATAATAGCGTTTTAACTACGTAACGGATATGTTAGTGAACCGTTCTAACAAACTAAAGTTGTTAGCTGAAAAACAAGTTCCTTTGCCTTAAATTTATGTTCCGTTTCTAAGCCCAAGGTCATAATCGTTGCAAGTCAACATGCTTGAGCTCAACGCGCAGTTTTTCTTTGCATTCCGCCTGTTGGCTCACATTGTAATTTAGTGGCTTCTCAGATCCTCCGTAACTGCATTTCCAACATTTCGCTATTTCTCAAAATGAGGGAGATGCGTCAGATCTGCAGCGCTCTCGCATTGTCTGCTGTGGAATTCTGAGTGATAAATGTGTTATGGAAGTTCAGGGATCATTTCATCTCATGCCTGGAAGATGTATCTAGTATCGCCTCGAATTCCGCCAGATGTATAAATCAGCATTTCGGTGCCATTACAGAGTTTGGCCAAATTATCCTCCGCCCAACCTGAAAAGGAGCAGAACTGCTCGCTCGCTCGCTCTCTCAGATAAAGCACATCCAGCGGGCATGTTTAGAGATAAACCCGTAAATGATGCAGAAATGTGTGGGCCTGTACAGTCACATGGTTGTGAGCGCTTGCAGCATGCATAAACACATATGACAGGTCTCAAGATAAATGATAGAACTTATAACTTGCTCGTAAATCTCGTAAAGTTTTTTTTTAAGAGTTTAGGCTTTGTTTACATTCTGGAGATTTGTTGTAACTCCCTTTGCCAGCTAACAATTGTAAGTCATAAAACGTTTCCCTAACGTTTCCATTAGGTAACACAAATGGTAAAACTGTTACTTTGAATGTTGTAGGAACGTTGTATGGACACTATTGCCTGGTTATAAGAACATTATGTCGTGCATTTTAAACTATGCCGCAAGTTTAAGAGCTTTTCATTCTGCTGATCATCACACAGATAAAGCTCTTCGTAAGCCCTGTTGACTCCTGTTGAGTGACTTTTATCGAACTGCACCAAAGAAAATCTGTTCAAGATGTCCCCCGTTCTCCAGGGTTGTAAAATTAAAGTGCCGGCTAACAAAATTTCGACAAGGTGCAACCAACATGTGTCCGTTTCGACTGGGACTAGCTTTTCACAGGGTCACAGCAAATTAGCAGCGCTCTATAAGAGCTTTCACAGCATTAGCAAGCTGAATTCTGTCCCCGGCATAAGGTTGGAGGCTAGGAAGTTTGGGGGAGATGCTGAGAGAGGCAGACAGAGGCTCCATGACATTCCTGCATAGAAATGCTCCACCTACCAACGGTTTTAGGTTGTAAGAACGTTTTTGATGAATTTGAGAGAACTTTGAGAGAACATGAGCCAATGTTCGGAGAACGTTTCCTGTTAGCTGGGCAGGACTGTCGGAGGAGGGCTGATTTAAGACCCCTGCAGTATCTACACAGACTGCTGCATGCATTCGCTCTGAATGCATTCGCTCTGCGGAAACGCAGCACCACCGCTGGCGTGGATTGTTTAGCAGTACGGTTTGGCAGGCGGCACGTTTAGCACGCTGCAGCTGATGGAGTATCATGAGGAACACCAGCAGGAACATACAGATAACAGAAGTGAATCACAATGCACATTGAATACAAATGAGTTTGTAACAGTTCTGATTGTGAAGAGCAGGTTTCAGTGTGACTCCTCAGAAGTGGCTATGGTTCTAGTGCAAAGGATTCACTTCAGATGTACAAATCACTTTTGTTGGGATTTGAGGTCTTAAAATGGCCACATACTGGTCAGTTAATGGGCCTGTTGGACAGGGCTGGTCAGGAATCATAAATTACAGTTTTATACCAAATGACTTTCACTAATGCTGGCGGTACACCCAGCCAACAATGTTTCCATAATGTTAAAAACGTTGTATTGAAAGTTCTAAGAACATTCAAAGCGTATTTCTGTTCTATGATATATAACATAAAAAAATGTTCTGCTGGTTTGAAAGAACATTTAGAGAACAATACCCAATGTTCTGAGAATGTTCCCTGTCAGCTGGGGACGTGTGAAGTGATGGTGTGTTTGGCTTGTGGTCTGGCTTGAACTCTGGCAGTGTTACTGCATCCATTTGGCTGTGTGTTGTATTAAGCTGGCATTCAGGGAGAAGGACAGAGGCCCTCAAAGGAGAGAAGATGGCTGAAGATCTCAAAAGCAGCTTTTAGGAGTGTTGGCACTCTTTGGACCCGCTAAGTGACCACAGGAAGTCATTTAGGGGAGAATTAGTTAAAACATCCTGCTCTGACTTTCACACACTGTGCCTTCTTGTCCTACAGAACGAGCTTTATAAGAACCGGCTTTATAATTTTTGGTTATGACCGAGAACGCCCACAGTGATTAAAAACTCTCCTTTTTAGAGCAGCCCAGCAGTTAACCGTAATGTTCTGTTCCTACCATTTATTATTTTCAAAGGCCCGAACTGTGCGTAATTAAACAGAATCACTCTCACTGAATCAGGCAAACCATAATTTTGTGTATTAATGGGAAATATTTTCCTTGATTACCGATAAGGGTTTTTGGACGGAGTTCTGTGTGTTACTCATCAGCCAGCCCACAAGAGAACATCCCCTCATTCTTGTGCGTTTATGAAATATTTTGGCTTTTGGCTGCCAATAAGAGAATAGAACCCTTAGCTACATTAAATAGATTTGAACATGTTTAAATTCGTTCCACAAGATTCCGCAGGTTGTCCGCCGGAATCAATGCAGACAATGTGAATTGTCTGTAGGTTTCAGCTGCGCTTTCTAAAGAGTGAGCCAAAGATCTCCTGGTTCACAGAGGCGTATTAATCACCACACAAACCACTCGAATGCTTCGGGGCCGCAGATAGCAATTGAATTTTGCTTGGGGGCCCCAGAAATTCTAAACCTGCCTCTGCTTGTTCATTCCACAGTGAGCGTTTATCTGATCGCAGCGTTTGTCTGATTGCTGCCGCCACACTGGAAATTAACATACAGCGGCACCATGTCACCACTGGCTTTACTGGTTGGGCCAAATCAGTGACCAAATCTTCTACAGATGAGGGTCTTTGGTGCACAGCAGTGTTGGGCGTTCAACCACGAATATGTGGATAGTGAGTTGAAATGATTGCAGCGTTTTAAAATTTCTTTAATTCGAAAATTGTTACCCTCAATCATATAGGCCTCGTTCTCATAAAAATATGTTAAATAAACCCATCACCGCTGTTGGAGACAGGAAATGTGCCCGTTTCTGCTCCTGACTGTTTTAGCCTTGAGGTTCGGTGTTGTGGTTTGTTTGGAGCTTTGTCCCCAATAATTACTGTATGATGCCAGTTCTGGAGTCTGCTGGTGCTGTCAGGAGCGATCCATCACGTGCTGCTTCTTATACAGAAGTAATAGCTCTGGGCAGGGAACGTTATCAGAATCTTGGCTAACGTTCTTGCTGAAAAAACTGCAGTAATGTTAGTAAAACGTTTTTAACATTATGTATAATATATCAAAAAACGTCTATTACCTAATGAAAATGTTAGAGAAACATTCCTACAACCTAAAATTGTTAGCTGGGGGGGTGCATGGTGCGCTGAACTGATTATAAAATGAGACCTGCATGTGCAGTTACAGCTTTGTCCAGAACTGTGGGCTGGAGAAGATCAGTCCAATGTTGTTATCGCTCTGTTTGGACTAAAAGATTGTTCAGGCACAAGCCTCATGTTCAAGAGGAAGTTCTAGCGCAGAACCAGTGAGCATGTGACCCTCCCAGGCCTGCTGAACACAATGTGAAATATTTTGATGGTCGCACGTGGTGCTGATGGGAAATGGAGGCGGGGCTTATCTGAAAACCTCTGCCCCCCTCATGAGTACGTGGAAGTCTTATCAGGGTCTGGTCTTCTTTAAGAATGTTTATATAAAACAGGCTCGTTTCAGGGGCTGCTGGCGCTGTGCTGCTGTGCGCTTGTTTGCTTTTGCGTTTGATTTATAGGCCGGGCAGTGAAATAAAGGCAGGAAACCCAACAACTCCCCGTTTCACCAGTGTGCTGATATGCAACATCACGCGGCACTCAAATCAGGGCTAGAACACAAAGTTTGGCCAAAACAGTCGTCATTTTTTACAGGCTTCCCTGTAGCTCAGTGGTTAGAGCATGGCGTTAACAATGCTAAGATCATGGGTTCGATCCCAGGGATTGCACATACTCAGAAACAATGTATAGTACAATGCAATGTAAATCGCTTTGGATAAAAACGTTTGCCAAATGCATAAATGTAGATTTAGTTTTACATGACTGTTTCCACTGACACATTTGAACGGGCCAGTGTGTGTTGCTGTGGCTTTAATACCCAGATATGGTGCTTTGCTGCACTTTTATTTGGTAGCGTGTGTTCGCTGTTCTGCTGTTAAATGCAGGTCTGTGCAAGATTCTTTGCTGCATGTTTTTCCAATAACATCTGTAACAACTTTCCTTATTGGCAAAACACCTTTTTGGCCCCTCCCCTCCAGCTACCTGGCTCCAGTCTGGAATGCAACACCCACCTTTCAATTGTATCAGTTCCAAATGGATGAAATGAAGTCCTGTCCAGTTTTCTTGGACAGGAATAAATGTCACAGCACAAATGTCATCTTGCCTTTAGAACTACAGTTATGTCTATTAACTCTATCGTAGCTTATCAGTTAAAGACTACTGTTAATGCTGTTCTTATGTGGCCAACAGGGAACATTCTCAGAACATTGGCTAAGGTTCTGTACAGGTTCTTTCCAAGTTATCAAAAAGTTCCGAAAGTAACATTAGGAGAATGCTTGTTTAATGTTATAAATTATATCAGAAAGTCGTTAGTGGAGCATTTTAAAAACGTTCTTATAGCTAATGTGTTGAGCAGTCCTAGAACATTCAAAATAACATTTTTAACAATTTTAAAAGTTTTAAAAGTTTAACAAAGAAACATTTGTTAAACGTTATCTGGGCGACCAGTTGTAGATTTCATAAAATTATAGGACAAAAGATCTTAAAGCTTTGTTTGCTGCGTGATTCGTATCAGATCAGTTTTGCATTCGTTTGTGTGTGCTGATACGTGCGTGTAAGAGAGAATTACATCAATCATGGCTGTTATGTTGAAGCAGATCTCATCTGCATAGCTGTTGTCTCCCACAGCTGCAATGGAGGGACTCCCCCTCACCTGCTTGTAAAGCAGATTCTCTCTGACCAGTAGCTCATCAAATCCCCCATGACTTGTTACAGCCTGTCATGTTTCACTGATAGCAAACAAGCCACTGGTTCTTCAGAAGATCTACGGTTCCAATGCATGTAGTGGACCTGATTCAGACAGTGCTTTACGTGTGGTGTGGAACGGGCGTCCATTTTCCAGACTGTTCTTACCGGTTCTCACTGTTTTAAAAGGAGATTGAGTTACTCGTGAGTCCTCTTGTGATTGGAGATTAACCTTCAGTTTTGCCTCACCGCTCCTGCTTGTTTTGTAGGAAATGACTGAGCAGTTTTCCATTCCACCATGGCATGACAAAGCCAGAGAATTGTAAACAGATGATGCATTATGGCTTTATATTAGCCACTCTGAGTTGTTAAAATTATGAAATTTCTCGCAGAAGGCTTATGTTACTGTACGTGTACTGTATTACTGTTTACTTTAATCATGGAAAATTCTATAGTGAATATGGATTTTTGTTGCTCTTTGTTAAGGCATTCTTTGAATAGGCACAATTTTTGAACCGTTTTAAGTCATCATAATTCACTGGAAAAGTCATGTGGTGTAATAACTGATAAACTGTGTCTGATAAAGTCAGACAGTCACGTTGAATTTGATAATGTATCTTCCCTGAATTTGGCCCTTGAAGACAACATGACATCACGGAGATCTTTACATGTTCAGAGAGCAAGAGAGAGACACAGAAAGCGAGAGAGAGAGAGCGAGAGAAAGCAAGCTCTCTCTGTCAAAGTCTCTCTCTCTCTCTCTCTCTCTCTCTCTCTCTCTCTCGTCTTAGATACACATGAAGGACCTGGTGAGAAATGCTCTGTGTGTTTATCGAAGTGTTTCGAGCTCAACACGGTTGAGTTTTTTCCTAAAAACAACAACTTTATTTCCTAAACTGAGGAAACTAGTTAAGTGACTAGTTAACTTTTCACACTCTTTTCTTTAATCACGAAACACAGACGCTGAATGTCTGAGCTGTACTGCCAAGCACCAAAAGGGACCATTTTTAATTTTTATTTTGTTTATTTTACTACAAAATTGAATACACAGAATCATCACAAAGGACTGTAAACTTTGGACGAGTGTGAACTTTTGAGATCCTTTTGTGTTGCTTTTTTGTCCTGTTTGGAGCTTGACGATGTAAATCACACACAACTTTTATTGTATGGAAAAGAAAATATGCCAAACAGACGTTTGTGTTTCGCAGAAAACGTAAAATATGGATTTTTAACAACATATGGGCTAATGAATGCTAACAGAATTTTAATTGAACTGTCAGTGAACAGATAATGATGTGTGTAACTGCAGCGTGTGTTCAGACAGTTTTTATAGAGACGTTGTTGAGGAGCTGCAGTGTTTTTGTCCAGCGCATGTGATGCGGCCGTCTGGATGCAACAGATCTCAGTTTAATCTTGTTAACACAAGCATGTAAAGAATGCAAACACAATGACGGCTCATTATATAATATTCATCTGTGTACTGCCGAGTTCTCAGCACATATCGACTGTCTCTCCTCACCTCTTTTTTTCTGCCTTTTCCCCGCACAAAGAGACACTGAGTAGCTTTTTTGTGTAGCCAACATGCCCGGCGAGAAGTTTGGAAAGACTTTTTCGAGTAGCTTTTCTCCCTCTCTGCCCAACTGATTACTCATTCCGAAGACACAAATGGAGAAAAGAAAAGAATAGTGTTTTTTCTTTTTGATTTGTAGTTTTAGAAATTATACACTGATTGTCTTTGTTATCATTCCATGTCGCAGCTGTTTGAAATTCCTGTAGCTGAAGCGCGATTGACCGATTTGTGGGTTTGACGGAATCTCTGCTTTGTTTTATGTCGTTGTGCAACATAATGGATCTGTTCCAAAACCCAGTGAGCTGTCTACATAGGCAGCGGCGTCGCAGGCGCTCGTCTGACGCAAGGGCTGTTTTCAAAGGCATTGCGAGCAGGATTATGTTGTCTTCTATGCAATCTTTTTCTGGCCAAATTCTAATTCGCTTCTGGTAGACAAAGCCTTCTTTAAAATGTATTTTAAAGCTGCAATCTGTCACTTTGGCCTCTCTACTGCCACCTCTGTTTAAACATAAAATTGCAGGATGCTTGTGGAGTCGTTTTTTTAATGTGTATGACAGATTAAATTCTAAACAGCTGCAGTAAGAACATGCTACAATCACTCTATGATCTACAGTACCTGGACATTCAACTTAGTAGCCGGATCTTTTTCTGTCTGTTTAGAGATGGACATTTCCTGTGAAATCAAACCCGACAACTCAAATTATAAATCATTATTATAAATGTTCTGTTGTGAATCGGGATACAGTAAGGAGATCGTGTTTAACACTGTTATGTACTTGCTCAATCACTGATTTTTGTTCATTCTTAATAAAAGTTATGGATTGCAGCTGTATTCGATATAAAAAAATCTATAAAAAACAGTGCAGTGTAATAAAAAATGTACTGTGTAACAATTTTTAGCTAATTTATTTAGTTACTGCCTTAGAAGGCAGCTGACTATGTAGGGCAGCTCAGTGGGTTATGGAACAGAGCCAGTATCAGGCAGATGCTAGTAAAATCAGAATATGTTTGAGACATGCCCTAAATACCACAATCTCATGTGAATTCACCTGAATAAATCAACACTAGACAGATGGACATTTGTGTCCTCTTCAAGACTCTTCAAGTTAGTCTGATGTTCCACAGTTTTCCAGCTCTGGTCCTTCTCTTGCAGATGAAGACCGTGTCTTGTCCATGTTTGTCTTATGATTTTTTACTTGCCTTCTGGTATAACCGCATAATGATTATGTCAGTGTTATTTTTGGAATTGTGGCTGCTGAGTCGCAGTTCTCACCTTGCTGTTCTGCACCCCTGCTGTGTTTTAAGTGCTTTTGTATAAAGCATTAGGCAGGGGTCACGCTCCGGTAGAGGCTCAAAATGTGCCCGAATGATTTAGGTGTCTGAACCATGATGCAAGTTCAGAGTCTGTGTGTGTACACTCCACACGAGAGTCTGTCAAGGTCCTTGTGGTTTTGACACATGTCAGTCTGTTTCATTGTCAGTGTGATGTTGTTACACTCCGCGAAATGCAGCGCTTGATTGCACTGTAAGTCACTTTGAGCAAAACCATCTGCCAAATGCATAAATTAAGCTGTCAACAAGCTGTTGGCTTTAATGCGTTGTAACACTTTTACACGTATGTATGTATTTGTACAGTTGTACAGAGTTTTAAGTTGATGCATTGAATTCATTTTAACTGATGTGATTAAAATAAATCACACTTGTCAACTTTATTTGCTGCTGAAGTTTAAATTAAAGATCCTGTAAATACTAATAAAAAGCACAAAAAAATCATAGTATAATTTTTTCAGCTGATTTCAGTCGCTAATTATACCATCCACAGATTTTCTTTTCCCTACAATAAAAGTTGTGCGTGATTTACCTTGTCAAGCTCCAAACAGGACAAAATAATTCTGATGTTGGTTCATTCCGTAAGACCAACAATATAAACACAGATGTATGATCACTGGACGTGGCCCAGCTCTGCTTCTGTTGTCCTCCAAAATGACCTTTGAAGGATCTCAGAGGTCAGAGCTCCAGTTCAAACATTCCAGGCGCTCTCAGAGGCATGAAGGCATGCTGGGTCGACCCAGATCTCACAACAAACATCAGGTGTTTGTTAGTTATGGAGAGCAGGTGGACAGGCTGTCATCAGCAGGTGCCTGCAGGCCGAGATAAACCAGGTAACGGAATCCAGTGTGGACATATACCAGACCTACGATAGGAGACTGGTGTGCGGTTTACAGCAGAATCTCCAGACTGACTCAGATAAAGAGAAGATGACGTGTTATGGAGGGGAACATTGTCTTATCTGCTCTGGATGGAGAAATGAGGTGATCTGGATGAGCGTTTACAGGAATGATGATGTACATTTCTAAGTGTGGTCAGAGAGGAGCGTCTGTAAATTCCGAGACCTGCGCTGGAGAAAGAGAGAGTTGAAGACGGACAGAAACAAGTGACGCTATTTCAGCCTGACACAAAACTCAGGCTGTAGGGTGGTCTGTTCGGTAGCTTCCTAGACCAAAGATACAGTGAGCTTCAAAAGACAAATTTCAGACTTTAACGCGGTCAATCCCCTCACGGTCAATCCCCAAAATCCTCAAGCGTTGTTTATTTCCAGGTTTAAATAAAAAAACCCGGTTTTGCAATGTGACTCTGGACCCCGATGTGTTTTTTTGGCCGTATATTAAAATGTATTCAATATTGTACAGTGTGTCCAGGTTCGCCCAACTAATCCAGACTCCTGAGGTCATCAGACATTATGGGATTTTGCTGTGTCACTGAAATCGGTTTTCTGTTTATTGAGGTTGTTCCAGCGCTGTGTTTAGATAAATTCAGACCAGTGATGAGAAAAACAAGAGCTTCTTAGTATTTTACAGCTGAAATAACATAATTCTGTTGAAGATCCACTCATATAGCAGCACTAATCATATCCCATCTCAGGAAAAAAAATGACTACCAGAACTTCTTTTTTACAATTTCTGAAGAAAATGTCACACCACTAATAAGATACATGTAGCAATTGTGTAGGACTGGAATACCTGTTAAACTGTTAACCTAGTTAGTCCAAACTCTTTCATGAAAGGTTTGATCATTGAGGCATTAAAATGTACCGAGCAACTTTAACACAAATGGCAGATGGTTAAACAGAGCTCATCTATATATTCAGCTGTCAAAACAAACGGTCCCAACTGATGGTTTCCAGACCAGTCAAATTCCTCACTTTCATCTGAATCAAATTTTCAGAGGACACGCTTGAACTCTGGGAATTCACAAAAAGTTGTCCTTGGAATTACACAAATGAAATCCGACCCAAGTTGCGTTTGACTTGATTTACCACGTTTGCCGCTTCAACAGTGAGGTTTGGTAACAAAGAAACACAATCTTTGTATTTGTGGCTTTCAAATCACAGGGTTTGTTCAAAATAGCATGCTCTCCTACCCTTCCTCCAGTATGCAGTATGTGTGCAAGTTTTCTGTATGTTGGAATTTCCGGATGACCTACTGCGTTCCCCAAAATGTGCAGTGTACAGTAGAGCACAGTGCAAGCTGTAACCCACAATGCAATGCTGTGTTTACAGTCTGTTTGTGGAGGCAGGAGGTCTCATGTTTGGGTAACATCCTGTCTACTAAGATGCCTTCATCTGGGTGATTGTTCTAGGACAACATAGATGTATCAGTTACTGCCTAGGATATTCCATAATCATTTGTGTGTGATTCAGGGATTGGTAAAAAGAGTCTTAAAATTTTTATTGTTATGTTTACATTATGTTCACTTTATTTATTCCACTGTAAATTATTTGATATGATTTAAAGCTGCAATCTGTAACTTTTTGGTTAAAAATGGACAAAAGTCAGTTAACTTGAACAGACTTGGAACAGACGAAAAGTATGTAAAGTAACCTGCAGTTTTAAGTTTCAAACAGAGATGGCGATAGAGAGACAAAAGTTGCTGCTTTGAATGTGCTTTGACAGTCTTACAACAGTTTTCTTCATGGCGTATCTTCATACAAAAACACTGTCCTCAATAAGTCCTCAATAAGTCGTTTTGAAAGCTGTTTTTAATGTTCTAGATTATGGTCCACCATCCTGTCTGTGAAGCGCAGAGCTGATCAGTTAATGGCAGGCAGGGAGAGATGGCTGTGTCAGTGCTTTGAGATTCTGAGAACCTCATCAGACAAATCAGATCATCTGTAGTCATCAGTCTTTAATGACTCTCCCGTTCTGTGTATGAAGCTGCTCTGCAGTTAATTGGATTTGCATTTTCATTGGCTTGTTGTTGTGCTGCATCCCCATTAAAGAGTAACACAGAAAGCAGACAGAGCCACAGAAAACATGATTTCTGCAAAACATGACTTTTTAAGACAAAGATCTGCTTGTAAACGCATTTTTAATATAACACGCTGCGTTATTATTTTGCTGTTTTATGATCTTTTATTTCAGCAGCAGTAATATGACATTAAATGTCTATCATATAACTCGTATGCAGCATTGGTTCCTGTCAAGAACTCATGTGTGTGTTTTTCTTGTGTGTTGCAGGTCTCGGCCCCATGTGTTCCTGTCGCCAACTATGAACTGGTAAAAACATCTCTCGTTTTATTTGTCATTTGTCATTTGTCAAATGTTCTTATTTGTCATTAAGAATATGCTTTATTAATCAGATTAACAGAGTCCAAAAAGTAACATCCCACAAGCATTAATATTTATAAGGAAATAGTAGCTCGGGGTCTTCAGTTCAAAGCTCTCCCAAGACCTAAATAAGCCAGAGGGAATATCAGAGAACGAGCGATACTGAACTTTCCTTTTTTGGAATTGTGTTTTCGGTCTCCAAAAGAGTTTTTCTGTTCCTCCTACATTATGTGCTCTTAGCCTCGCGAGGTAAGCCAGAATCCATCATTATTCTGCCCGCATTACTAAAAAGTCTCTTGTTGTACATAGCGTACTCGAACGGAACACATATTTTTAGTTGTTTTTCGGGGGAAAATTTGGCTTTCATCAGTTGGAAAGGGTTTGGTTTACTCTCTCTCTCTCTCGACCGCTCTCCAGATAAAGTATCAGATTGTAGAACAAGTTATGTTTATAACTGAATGCAGGTATGCAGGACTGTGTGACAGAATCTCCCCGCAGGCCATAAAAACAGACACTTGAAATTCAACAACCCATTTCAGGGCTAATGAACACGACTTTAAAACACAGCAACGATGTTGTGAAACAAATGTGATACTGAAGAGGCTGAGGGAAGTTTTAGATGTGGGGTAAAACAAGCTGCAGAAATACAAGCTAATGAAATCATTTTGAATTACGTTGAAATGTTGCTACAGGATTTTCAGAGCGACTGGCAGGTATAATTATGTTGTTTCGTGTCTGAGGAGCCAGTGGAACAGAGGAACAGTGTTTCTCCTAATGTCTGTGACAGATCAACTTAACTAAGTGGAATAAATAAACTGAGATCTCAGGGACGACAGTGGCTGTATTTACAGTGGAAACTCGTAGCAGCTGCTAGAACGTGGAAATGAAGAATCTGGGTTTGTGAGTCTTACACCTGCAGTCTCTGCACCTCTCTCACGGGTGCAGATGGATGTGTCGTCATTTTGTGTGGCAGAAGTCTGATGTGTTTGCCCTTCTTTCTTGGGGGTAACGCATTCGTTATACTTGTACTCCTCAGCTAAGAATTTTAGGTAAGAACGTTTCCCTAACATTTCCATTAAGTAACAAAAACATGAACACTAAGTTCTAGGAACATTCAAAACGGCCGTTTTTTAATGTTGTTTTTAACGTTATTGCTTGCTCATAAGAATGTTTTTGAACTTTTTTGAATTCTGTAACATTATTAAAATGTTCCACTAACGACTTAATAACATTATGGATATATAAAATACAATGTTAAAAATGTTCTACTAACGTTGCTGCAAGAACCTTTTTGATAATTTCAAAAGAACGTTTAGAGAATGTTAGCCAACGTTATTAGAATATTTCCTGTTAGCTCGGCCACAACGTGATGGATCGCACCCCCCAGCCAAAGAATCGCACAGAATTCAAAAACATAAACAACTGCGTCTCTGAAATTTTCATTGGCAGACCGGTAAATTGCATCAGTTTTCAGGCGCATATCATCACTTTTGTCCGTGTTTTGACAATGCATCGTCCCCATTGCAGAAAATGCATGCAGGATAAACTTTAATGTGTTTGCGCCCTGAATCTACCCCCAGCACGTGTGCACGCTGTCTTTCCTGTGAGAGCAAAGCAGCTTAGCTCACTGTGTTTACAATGGCTGAGCTCAGTGAAGCCAAAACCATCTCCGTTTAATGGCTTTTCAGTGAATTCAGGACTGTTTCAGCGGTGAGGCTAAATCTCCAGTCCATGTTTGGTCAAATCTCACTGGCTGCCTGCTGCTCAGATCTGAAATAAAGACTAATAACAATGGTCAAATGACAAGCAAAGATTTCTGTGTACAAAAAATTGTCTTAGTTTTGCCTGTCTTGAACATATATGACTGAATGAATTTTCTAATAACTTGGGTACCTGACAAGTTCTTTTGTATGTACATCATTTCCCCCTCATGTTGTATATACAGTAGCAACCAGAGCCAGATTCAACATATTGATGTAATATTTGTCTGTGAGGCGTACTGTATGTATGAGAATCTCACCAAACTTGGCAACAACATGTTCAGGTCACGTTTCGGCCCAAAACCACAATAAAGAACTACATGGTCTTTTGCACCATGAACACAAAGCCTGTTATTAAAAATATTTTACGGACCATTACAGACCCCACCCCCATTTCTGTTTACTGTTATGCAAGAATTGTAAAAACATGCATACATTATTGTAGTATAATTGTAGTGACCTTTAATTAATGTTAATAAAATCCGTGTTTTACAGTAATGACAGTCGTTCAGTCTTTTTGCTTTCGAGATGAAAATTAATCTGGGATGTTTTGGAGTTTTGCCAACAAACTGACCTCACCAGCGAGTTATTTAGACAGAAAAGTTTTAACATTATGTTCCCTGTCGAGGGTGATCTGCTTTGTTGCCAGATACCAGCTGTTGGTTTTACACGGGAGTTATCTCAATAACATGCTCACTACATGGGTTGTGTTATGAATTGAGACTGAAGGCTTTCTCTCTCTGTATTGCATTCAGAGCTGTCTGCTGTCCTCATGAGCCATCTGGGCTGTGTCTGTATCTGCACAATGTGCTATTGGCCATAATTGGCAGTGAGTAGGTGAAACACATACCGGCGGATGGCTGACATTAAGCAGAGCAGCATTACTCTGCTACTCGCAGATCTCTCGGTGTATACACCCGAGGCTGTGGCTCTCTTCTCATACGCTCTCGTTTGCTTCACGCATTACATGCGTCATGCAACAATGCAGCAGTCTGGTGGCTCTTTAGGGGCCCTGCAGTGCGTGTTAACCGAGGGTCAGATGTTTTGCTTTGAGACGTTTCTGTTCGCAGGTTCTCACAGTCCCAAATTCCTCGGCTGAATACCATCTTTGAAATTCTTTCCGTAGAATTCTCGTGGGATGGAGGGCAGGCACGGACCCTCCATTAGAGAAACATAAACAGAGAATGCCACTGAAATGCTGTTTACATTTTTTCCGCCCTGCTGCACCGAGCAGAAAAGATGCAGGTGGCCATTTTTCTTGGAGAGAAAAGCAGCCGCGTGCGTGCGCAATACTAATATGCGATGAAATAGTCGCATCTCGTAGATACGCTGGCAGTTCAGCCAAATTTTTCCCCTAATTGTCGATGTTCGGATGAATTTGAAAGGCTTTTATTTATTAAGCGTTGTTGTTACAGCCATGCCTGGACATTAGCCAAACACTTTAAAATCATACTGTAACAGGATCGGAGGTGAAGGACACAGAACTGAGCGATCATGCCCTTTTTAGGTGCTCTGTGTGCTGCACTTCCACAAAGATCATCAGATCTTCAAGCCAAGCATCTGTCCGCCTCTTTCATCTACTTATTTCCACAGTTTATGAAGCAGAACGGAGTTATCAGATAATACAGTGTGATAAGGCTTTGTTTCAGGGTCTTGGATGACATTTCCAGCCCTTGTATAAAATGAACTGCAGATGCTTGTTTTCTCACATGCCGAGCTGCAGGTGCTCGCAGGTCCTTTTGCTGTGGATGAATAATAAATGAGATCTCAACAACGTCTCAAACTGAGCTCAGATCGGCCAAGTCAGCAATGTCAAAACTGTTGAAGATTTCATATGAACTCAAACTTTACCCATCAAATTGACTTAATTTACTCACCTGGGTACCCAAAATCCAGATTATTTTAGCCACAATCTACATTAATTTTACTTTTTTAATGTATTTTAACATTTGTCTCATTTGTTTCTTTTTTTTCTCCTAAGCAGTTTTAGGAGAAACATCTGAGACAAAGCTGATACTTAAATGAAATGCAAGATCTCCGTCAGATCTCCAGACCTGTACATTTTATTGTGAGCAATAACTCTTTTCTCTGGGAAAGTTGGCGGTATGCAGAACCATTTTTCTTTATTTTCTATACGTTTTTTTAGTTATGTTACCGTATATTAATTCTACAAAGATTAAGTGAATTTAGTTGCGCATGATTCCCTTCTGCCTTGCCTGTTGTTGGAACATGCACTTCCTGCGGTCACCAGTGGGGGGCAGCAGACAACATAAGCAGTGTACAGTTACAGTGTACAGAAACAGTTTCTCGTGTTTGTGGTTGTCTTTGTTTCTGTAGCTCTGCTTGAGGAGAGCTCTGATCTGTAGCGTCACTGTTCTGTAAGCAGCTGATCTAGGGTCAGTAAAAAAATGTGTACGTACTCTCAACATAGAACAGGCAATTTTTTCCATCATTAGTCCGACAAGCACATGGTACATTAAGAAAATGCCTCTTTTAACTGTGCGGTTTTAGGAATTTTCATTGGGATATAAATCTCTGGCCCACAGAAATACACGAAGGCTTTTAAAAATGCTCCGTATACCTGTTTTACAGGAATTATGGTCAAAGGGGTGATTCAGGACAAATGGTGGCCAGTCTCCTGTTCGTGTGTTTTCTGTAGCACAAGCTGAGCTGCTGACTCTGAAATATAAAACTATAACTTAAGCCACATGAAGCTGTAGAAAGGCTTGTCCTAAATACAGAGAGCCAAACAAAGACTGGAGTATTTTAGGATCATCCCATAGGAGAGGCTGGAATACCACGCTGGCAGGGAAGGAACGGTACTCATTGAATCACTGTGGGCACACCCTCAACTCCAGCTGCTGGACTCCTCGGCTTCCCAACTTAATGCAGCTTCCCAAACTTCTGAGAAACAACACTTTAACCAGCTTAAGCTGGTTTACCAGTTTTAGCTGGTCTATGCTGGTCTAAGCCTTCAAGCTGGTGTTCACCTGCTTTAGTTGATTTAGTTAGAGCAATAAATCAACAAACCAGAGCAGACAGAGTAAGTTGGAAGACCAGCTTAGACCAGTAAACTGACTTAAGCTGGTTTTGACTGTTTGACTGCGTTCGGTTGAATGTTTAACAGTCTGTATACATTTAAAACAGGAATATTAATTATAGTGATAATAGTACATTCATGGTTTTGCATAAGTACCGTCTGGGTTTTTTTTAGCCGTGTGCTGTTTAAAAGGAGCCTCTGTTTTACTAAGTTTGTGCTTCCTGCTAGGAAACTCCCTGTGCGTGTATGTTAAGTGGGCTATAATTTGCGTTCTGTGAATTGGTTAAAGCAAGCGGTCATGTGATCAGCTGTGTCCGTCTGGACTGAATCAAGCCGGTCACTCGTTTTTGATCGCCCGTCATTGCACAAATCTCACCCCTGTAATACAGTCAGGTGGTCCTTGTTTGTGGCTGATGAAAGCATCACTACTGTTGCTTTTCAAAAGTTATAACTCTGAACATTCAGCGCATTATGTGCCCTCCAACCGATTCTCCTACAGGAATAAACGATACCTTAAATCAGCTGGTTATTTTTGATGCAGAGACATGGTATTTCTTTTCTAAGAGATTTATTTAGGATGAAGTGACGTGCGTGCAGGGTAAAGTCTGGTAACCCACACTCAGAATTTGTGCTCTTCATTTTACCTATGCAGTTAATGTACCATACTGGAGTAGTGAGTTGTGAACACACACCTGGAGCAGTGGGCAGCACTGCAGTGCCCGGGCAGCAGCTGGGGGTAAAGTGCCTTGCTTGAGGGGACCTCAGTTGTTTTAGGACTCATCATTCATTATTTTATCTAGCTGATGATAAAACAGGAAGCAAGTTTGCCTGAATCATATCTATAAACCAGAATATCATAGAGACTACAGAGTTTTTAGATTCGGCACAATAAGCAGCAATCAGCCCTTAAAAACACACAATAAATATAGAAGGAGATACAGACAGTCTCCAAGCATCAGTCAGGAAAGTCTGTTTATAGGTTTTATTTTTCTTGAATGTTAGACAGAACGCTGCACTAGACGAAGCACAGAAATATTTATCTGATCAGTTGCAGAAGACATTGTGAAAATACCAGCAGCTTGCAAGAACCACCGAGACATTATTGTGAAACAGCAGGATTAAACTGGCCTGGTATGAACACAGCCGTCACACTGAAACACAGCAGCTCTTTCACATTACTAAGTATAGACCGCATGAATCTATAGGTTATTTTTCTGTGCACGTATGACTGTAGAAATGACTCTGATGGTGATTATGATGATTATGATTATTTGCTGTCGATGTAGAAAAATTGCAGGTTTTATCCAAGATTGTGGTGACTCCATGTTGCTCGGTCCAAGAATATTGCTCACCAGTATTACTGTGGTGCGGTGCTGTCCAGATTGAGAACTGTTCTCGCGGTCAGACCTACTGCACACTGAGTGCTCTTGAATGAAAAATGTCTTGAATGAAAGTCCTCAAGAGACTGAAGTTCAGTTTCCTTCATTCAGTGCTCCAAAGGTTCCTCTGGTTTTGAAATGGTTTCATTCTCAGAACCCTTTTTACATTTTTCTCCACTTCAGTTTTGTGTTCATGGTAATAAGACACAAAAAATGATTTAAATGAATTCCAAAAGATGTGGAAAGCTGTGTATGAGAAACGTTACAAAATAATGAGCGTGGAAAAGCTAGGAGAGAACGTTTAAGGGCCAGAGAGAGTGTCAGATTTTTGCAAAATGTGTTAAGGTTTAAAATCTGGACGAGGCCCGAGCAAAAGAGACTCACAATGGCACTGAAAGACTGTTTGAGCAGCACGTGAACTTCAGCTGCTTTTCCAGGACGATACCCAGTGTGACTGAATCTAGATTCCATGTTGTGCAGTCAGGGGCATTCATCCATGAAATTGTCATATCTGTAAATTTGTACACTGGCTTTGATTCTGTTCGGAGTGCCTGCTGGAAATTCTTGTTCTGGTTGTAAGACCACTGTATGGAACTACTTCCCACCTAGAAATTTTAGGTTGTAAGAACGTTTCTCTAACGTTTCCATTAAGTAACAGAAACGTTCAAAACATCCAGTTTTTTAGATGTTGTATTTGTTGGTTATAGGAACGTTATTCAAGCGTTTTTTTTAATTCTGTAATGATTTTAAAACGCTTCACAACATTTTAAGAATAACGTTTTTTATATAGTGAAATATAATGTTAAAAAGTTCTACTAACATTACTGAAACAATGCTTGTAGAACTTTTAGAGAACATTAGCCAATGTTTTGAGAACGTTCCCTGTTAGCTGGATTAGCAGACACAGATAGCAGAGATATGTGACCTAAGTTATTACTGAGCTCTGTGTAGTTTTGCCAGTGGTTGTATCTTGATTGGCTATTTCCTGTTTTCATTAATGCTCAGAACTTGCCGTTCTGGCTTGATTTCTTTGTATGACTTGCGGGGACCATAATGGATTTGCTGGTGGTCATGGTGGATGGACATAATGAGCAGCTCAGAAACATGCAGAATGTTGATGGTGCCAAATGTTCTCGCTTCGTGTCGGAGAGGCAGATGTGCTGGAGTTAGAGGTTGAACCTCAGCTCTGGGAAGCTGTTTTGGGGGTGACAGTAGTGCACACTACGGCTGGGCTGTATGATTTCCCTCCAGCTCTGTTACTGTTGGAAAACAGACTTAGTGAGCGTTTTTTCCTCAGAAACTGAGACAGACATGTTGGGTCTCTTGTGGAATACAGAGATTTGATGATCTCATGACATCATTGACCACTCAGACCTCAAAAGCCTGAGGTTTCTGAATCTCCTTCAAGTTTGGGAGTCTTAAAAATTCCCTGGATGGCGTTTTATGTCTTTTTAAGCGTAATATCTCCTGACTTGTTCTTCAGCCATGCAGTGAAGTTCAGCTGTAGTTTAGAGAACCACAGAGTTGCCCATTTACTGGAAATGTATAGCAGGACTTAGATCTCACCACGTACAGCAGTATGTTCTCCATGTCCTGCTTTCTCAGCATGGTAATTTCTTGTGTTCTTTTGCCATCTCAGGCTTACATGGGCATTTTGAGTGGCCAGATTCATGCTGCTCCATGACATCATCGATTCCTGGGGGCCAGAGAGCTCATAAATAAATACATCCTGTGGCTCAGAACCTCTGAGCTGATGGGGGAACAAGTTCTGTGTTAAACTTCTGTATATGGTGCTTCTTGGCCACCGGGCAGACTCCACCTTCCTCACAGTAACGCTGGAGCTATGCGGTCTTGTCTAAATATTTATCCAGGCTGTTTAGTAATGCACCTACGCACCAGGCCTAGCCCACGTCTTCTGTTTCACCCTTTAATTGCTGTTTGAGTGTCACACTTAAAAGTGTGTATGACAGAATATGTGGTTCTTTGAGTAACTATATAGGAACATTCATGCAATGCAGTTTATGTGGGAGTACGATATGATGTACTGCAAGAAGTGTTGTGTAAAATACTGAAAACAAACTGATTTATGCTTTAAATTATGAGTACACAGTCAGAAGAAAATTGGAGGGATGGGACATCATGCAAAGTTTGGGAAACACACGCTCCACATTAATGCATTCGGCAGATGCTTTTATCCAAAGCGACATACAGTACATTCAAGGTATATATTTGATCAGTATATGTGTTCCCTGGGAATCGAACCCACAACCTTTGTGCTGCTAACACAGTGCTCTACCAGAACGCTCGTACTTCATACTGTAGTTTGGAATATACAGATAACCATAAATTGAACATACATTCATTGAGTTTGTTTCATGAGGTAAATCATTGTAGAAGATCTACAATCTACATCTGGATCTAAATATAGGCACCTTAGTTTTAAAACGTTTTGGGATCTTCTTTGATTGTCCAGTCTGAGATGTTAGCATGTCGAGAACTCTCCATCTCTCTGCAGATGTGGAATGAGGAACGCTGTCATAGCTGTGAGACTTTCCTCAAGACACTGTATTAACTCTGTCTTCTCTTCTTCTGCCTCAGGCGCCCAGCAGTGACCTTCCTCTGAAGCATGTAGATACAACAGTAAGTATATCACACCATACTTTACCATATTGATGTGTGTGTGTGTGTGTGTGTCTTCAGCATGAACAACAGTACGTTGTGTCCAACAGTGTAAAGTCATTACTAAACGCTCTAATCGCTTAAAAAAATAACGGCTTTGAAACATAAATATTTAGGTGGTTGGCTAACACTGTTGCTATGCTGTAGTCTAAACCTCAGCAGTCTAAACCTCACAGAGTGATGAAGCTCAGATTATTGGTTGGATTAGCTAAACACAGCCTTACTGGGGCCGTGACAACCGTCCAATCTGTGGAGGGAGAATGTTTTAAAGGAACAGAGAAATGAAAATGAGTTTGTCATTATTCATCCGAATGTCATTTCAGACCTTCACACTCGGTTGTTTCTTCTGTGAGAACGCTTGAAAAACGTGTTGGATTTCAAACATGTGGTTTCAGTCATCACAACTGGGGAATGTTTTCAGAATTGGCTAATGTTCTTTAAAAGTTCTCTAAAAATGTTCCTTTAACCAAACAGTAACATTAATGCAACGTCTAAAAACTGGCCATTTTGAATTTTGAACGTTCAAAATAATGTTTTTAACGTTCTTACAACGTCCCTAATGCTTTTAACGTTTGTAAGCTGCGATGTTGCAGAATCTGCAGTTCTTTTCCATGCAGCGACACCTCACAGTGTCTGTATTGGCTTTAGACGACTCATTCATGAATTGTCATAAATAATTTCTGTTGATTTTTGAGCGTCATAGCCACGGTCACTGATATGATGTTTCTTTTGTGTTTCACTGAACAAATCAACGACGCGCTTTTGAAGCGTCACAATTTCAACATTTTCGTGAATATTAGCAGAAGAAGAGGTCCAGATTAAAGTCACGCGGTAGCTCAAGCATGTGCATTCAGATGGGGCGTAAACCCCCGTAGAGAAGCTCCATATCCATCCGCCATGGTCCTCATGTTCCCTCGACCTGACGCAGCTGCGGATGGCTAACTGCGCTGATCCAAATAAAGTTCTGACTTTTGTTCGGAGGCTCCACGTGAGCGCGGCTCTCCGGAGAGCGAGAAACTTTCTCCCCGCCGCTTAGGGTCCCCCTGAAACATCATTAGATCTTTTATTGCATTGGTGTTAGCTGGATCGTAGCCTAAGGAGATGCTATAAAGAGGAAAGCCTCACATATAGACCTCTGGAACGATTTTACCCAACAGTTTTGCCACTTTAGCGTGAGATATTTGAGCATAAAACGCTAGTCTTGGTCACACGCCACTTGCGGTCCAGGTGCAGCGCGTGTTGGTACGGTGATGTGCATTACCGTTCAGCATGGACATGCTTCTCATCTGTGTAGATGAGGCTCGATATAGAAGATTACAGGCCCAAATTCACAGAACATGCTAGTTCTGTTATTAGGATGTGCTTTTGAACTACTGCACAGATACAGTAAATTAAGCAGATGTGCAGATGTGTGTGTGGGTGGGGGTGTACCACAGAGCACGTTTGTGTTATTTTCAGTTAATCCTCTGTGTGTTTCGTGCTGTTGCCACCCCACATAAAATTAGATATGTAAATTACCACCCAAACTTCCGTAACTAATAACAAAATAAGATCGAAGCCCTTCTTAGCATGTTTACGTGCGGTTGCTAAGTCACTGTAAAATGCTTTCAGGTTTAAAAGTCGCATAATTAATTTGTTGTCATGGTGAATAATTGCGATCATTTCCGAGTACAGACTATCTATAGCGCTGAAAATGATTTTCGATAACAGCCCTCGTCTCTCCTCCTAAAGAACAGAGTGTTTTTGAGTTTAGTGGGATGTCGCTACGCCGTGCTAAACATGGAATGCTGGACGATCCGAGGCCCAATTGTGGATTTCATTATTTCAGACTGATTACAGGATTCTTATGTTCTGGTACTCTGAAAGCACGTCTTTGAAAACCAGCTGACTGGATATTGCTGTGTGTTCAAATATCTTTAACTTGTTCTTAGTCACATTGTGTTGCTCTTATTGTCATGCGTTTCTGTAAACAACCAGCAATACAACTCTTAAGTTAAGTGTGTGTGCTAGCACTGTGTTTGTGTGTGTGTGTGTGTGGGGGGGGGTACTTAACCATATTTTGGGGACAAATTTGTACCCAAAAGCCAGCAAAACCTGCACAACCCTCCTCCTGGGGACGTCCCCATTTGTAAAAACCGAAAGTTTCGTTTTTTAAATGATAAAAACACAGAAATTGTGGGTTGGGTTATATTGATTATAACTAGCTGTGTATTTAAACAGTAGAAGTCTATGGAATGTCCCCATTGAGATAGATAAGTGAACATGTGCGCAGCTGTGTTGGGTTTTGCAAAACAATGTCTATGTTTTATATCACCCCGTGTGTCAGTAATTACATCTGCATGCTCTGTGGCTCAGGCCAGAGGCATTGTGGGAAACATGCACCTCCCTCACCTCCAGGATCTCGCGTGGTCATTTGTTTGTGGTTATCTTTGATTCACGATAGCAAGCGCAGTGAATCTTGCGATCGGTTTGTCACATTACTTACTGTGTCATACTCCTCTCTGCTAGTTTCAGTGTCCCATTTTACCTTTCGTGTGATAAAGTATTTGTCTTTCTCTTGCTGTGGGTTCTGGACCGTAATTCTCCCGTTTAAGCAGCGACTGATTCAGTCATACTTTGAAAATGTCTTCGGTCTGACTGCAGTCATTGGATTTCTCTCATTATCCCCTCTGGCTCTGATTTAAAAGGGGTCTCATCATGAGGAATCAATTTTTCCTTGAATGTTACAGATAAAAGAGTTCATTGTACTACGAAAACATACTGTGTCTTTTAGAGCTCAGATCTTTCTCCTCAACGCAGAAGACCATTTATCCCCCCCCATAAAAACTAAAACAGTAACACATGATTTCCGTGGCAACAGCACCTAATGGGTGAATTAAAATTTGTCCCATCCTAATAAAGAAATATAGGTAGTTATATAAAAACTCGTATTACTGACGACAAAAGGAATAAATCAGAGTCACAAGTGTGGGATGTTTGCCAAACCTTGTGCTGTTTCTGGCTCTGTGTCATGTCTTTATATACTTGCCATTATCTATGTGTTGTGTTGACACATTTCCTGTTGAAACAGGAAGTGTGGGCGGGGCATGTCAAAGGGCTTGTTATATATTTAATTTCAAATGAGCATTAATAAGGAAAATTAGAGAGAGTTACTGAGGGCTGGGGCAGATTTTGTTTTACGTGCAAAAAGTGCGTTTATAGAACAATTGTACAGGCACAGCAGCAAAAGAAGGCTAGTTGAAGTGTAAGGGTCAGAGAGAGGGTGGAAAATGGTCGTCTGAAACTAAATGATGCCTGTTTTGTCTTAAAAGCACAAAACTGCCCATTTCAGTGTTAGCGAGAAAGTGGAAAATGCTCATGAACACGGCTATTTCTGGCCCTAAAGAAACATTATAAGTGGACCTGGGGGATTTTTGGGTGTATGCTAGTGTATGCTTTTTAATCAAGAACGTTTCCCTAATGTTTCCATTAAAAACGTCAAGTTTTTTTTAGACGTTGTATTAACGTTATTGCTTGGTCACAAGAACGTTATTCAAGCATTTTCATTCTGTAATGCTTTTAAAACGTTTCACTAACAACTTCAGAATAATGTTTTTGATATAAAAGATATATGATGTTAAAAAAGCGTTTTACTAGCGTTACTGCAAGAATATTCTTTTATAAACTTTGGAGAACTTTTAGAGAACGTGAGACAACATTCTGAGAACGTTCCCTGTTAGCTGGGCAGTCACATAAATGTAGAGTATATGTTTGTATGTATGAAGAGAGGTTGTGGGCCATGGTTCACTGGTGAAGACACGACTGTAAAATGCTGAAATTGTAAGAGGTTGGAATGATCAGCTGCTGTATGTGTGACCCAGAGAGAGAGCAGAGGGCAGACCGAAGATCCAAACAAATGCGGGTGGCAGCAACACACACACACACACAGCATGGGAAAGCAGGAGGGGGAGAAGCCCTGTGGAAAGGGAGGGGTCGGAGAGGGAGGCGAGGTTCGAAAGGCGGGAGGGAAGGACAAAACAAGGGAAAGAGAAACTTTCTGAGTGGAAGAAAGAAAGCTGCGGTCCGCTGGAGTTTGACGCCAGGCATGTGGCATCCTCAACGCAGCGCAGAACCAAAATAGAGCCGGGAACGTGAGGCACGGTTTGGGAAAAGGGGAGTGCAAGGAGAAGAAAAGTTCTACTTCCCAACCATGAACCCCAGCAGCACTCTACGAAGGCGGTGGTCTTCTTTGCGCGATGCTTGGAGGTGGAGTACAGGTTACCTGTTCAAGGTAGGCCTTTGGAATTCTGTGAAATTCCGATCTTTGCTCCCGTTTGGTCAGTCTCGGATTGTACGTCTGCGTGTGGCGGACACATTCGCCGTGTTGCGTTCGGATGCTTTACTTGTCGGGCTGTGTTTTACAGCTGGTTTTCATCAAGCCTGCCTGAGACCCCTCCATCCCCCCACCCACCCCTGCTTGGCTGTCCTTCTGGGGGTCACAATTATCAGCTGATTAAGGGAATGTTTTTGGAGCCGGGCATAGTGTGCCGATGGATGGAGGGTTGGGCTCTGAGGATGGAGAAAGGGTCTCTGATGCCAGGGTGTGTTGCTCTAGCGTGTTGTAATGCTTCTTTCTGCCTATATTTGAGCGAATAGGCAAGCTCTCCCCCTTTCTGTTTTTTTTTGTGTGGCTTTTTAGAGACTTTCCACACATTTTATTTCCGTAATGGCCGCACAAAAGTGTGTTGGCTACAAAACATGATAGTTTTTTTTACAATCTGGTCGTTTGAAGATGGATCAGTCCTACCGCTGTACAGACAAAAATGGTTGCAGTAGAGTCTTGGAAGGTAAGATAACAGATGAAATTGTGGAGGAAATTAATGCATTAAATCAACAATTGAGAGAATCCATAAAGTAACAATACAGGTTTCCCGCTGTAAAACATCAGGGAATGCAAAACTAAAAAAGTCACGGAAAATAAAGGTGATGTGTGTTTTAAATGTAAAACAGTTTATCGTATGCCAGAGATTATACGTGAGTTTGATTCCGCTGAAAAGTGTAAACTCAAGTGTCTCAGTGATGCTTTCTAAACAAGTGTGTTTGAGCTTTCCGACCAGCCAAACATGGCAACGATGGTTCCAGCCAATGGCGTGCATTGCTCACTTGTGTACAAATGACTTATTTCACATTAGGATACGTTAAAATGGCATATATTTTCATGCCATTTATAGTATATATACATATAGGTGAATTTAATTTTGTAGAAAATGAATCATCCTTTTTATCATTTTCATTTACTGCTCTGATTAAACTAAAATGTTTAATTTTTATTTGTATTTTTAATTTATATTTAATCAGCAGTTTTCTTGTTAAGCTGTACTGTACTGAATTCTTTGGAGCCTTTTGTCTTTGAAATGATTATTTAGTAAACCAAAATCAGATGAGATTATTTACATCATTTTCGCTGTTCTAAGACTGCTACATATGGCAGACCAGAACCAGAGTTTAAGAGCAGTCTCCAGCACTGTGTGTAATTAGACGCTGGATTCTGTATTTCTGAGTAAGCATTGTTTCTTTTTAGTCTTGACCGTCGTGTAGCAGTATGTCATTTAGATGGCGAATGTAGATCTCTCATCTGTAAGAGGAAGACTGGGGCCAGACCGAGGGCCTGTTGGTTAGAGAGACGGACTTGTAACCAGAAGGTTGCTGGTTTGATTCCAGTGCTGACAGGAAACAACTTAAGTGGCCCGCACCGTCCATTGCTCCATGAAACATGGTGGACGTCTTCATACACTGGCTTTGCTCAATTAGATGTTCATAATCCTGACTGGAATTTTCTTGTGTTTCAGGGCTCAACCAAATCCTCCAAGAGCATGGAGTCCCGCCGCAGACCGTCCAGGTAAAGATTCTCCTCATCAGAAACCGCTTATAGACACTGAGATGCCTCATCGTCAATGATGTTTATTTCTGCCTGTTTTTATGATGTAAACTTCTCAACATAAACTCACTGCACTACCAGATAACAGTGTTAGGTTACATGAACATTTCTCTAATGTTTCCATGAAGTAACAAAAACAGTAACAAGGTTATTTTTTAGTCGTTGTATTAAAGTTATTGCTTGGTTCCACTAGCTACTTAAGAATAATGTTTGGATATATGATATATAACATTCTACCAACATTACCGCAACACTGTTTCTGATGACTTTGAGAGAACATTGAGAAAACTTTTGGAGAATGTTTGCCAACGTTCTGAGAACGTCCCGTGTTAGCTGGGTTCCTACATCCAGTGTCATTTGACTTGTTTGGATCACTCTCACGTTCCGGCAGTTTATTAATGCTGAGAACAAACAAGTTAAAAAACGTTTACTGTGTCCCCAGGGATCCGTTATGTATGTCTTATTAATGGTTCTCTCTCACATGCATTACATAACCAACAGCACGTTTGTCTCGACTAATCATTTTAACCGATGCGAGGGAAGCCCCGCCCACCAGTGGTGAAATCATGGTTCCAGATTCATTTTAATGCAAAACAAGTGTGAAGTTTCCAATCGATCTGAAAGAAACACTTCAAGAGTCTGTGTGTTGAACGAAATCAATTTAAAACTGATTATATTTCATCAGTGAATCAGATCAAATAGAACATCATTGTTTATACAGGCAGTGTAGCAGTGAGACGATAACAGACGCGTGTGGAATCTCACATCTGAACACACAATCATGTGACTATTTCTATTTGGATCTTGAAGGATGCAAATAAAAAGATAAGACTCTCATAACAGCTGAATAAGTTTGACATTATAACACACAGGATTGTGATTGAATCAGCTGCTTTTGAAGTCTTTATTAAAATAAAGTTCTTACATTATTTCTCCAAGGTTTCTTCAGAAGCATGCAGCGTTTAAGAAGTGTAATCGGAACATTTAAAGCAGATCCGTTCTGTTGGTCTCGTGTCAGTTAGCTGTTGGGTGTGGTCGTGCCAGGCTCAGAAACAGCTTTTTGAAATCCATCACTGCTCTTGGCTCTCTGTTTAGCTAGCAGGGGGATTTTTGCTGTTTAATTTCAAAAACAGCTGTTTGTTTGTCTTTATTTTGGGCAGCTATCTGTTTGGGCAAGTCCTTCAAATGAATCTTTCAGATGAAACCCGTAGCTTCTCTGTCAGATGAAGAGCGTTCCTGTGTTTCTATTCATCATTGAGAGAGGTGTATTAAATGCGATGTTCAAAATGGAAAGAACGAACAAACGTTATTGAATTATGCTTATTAATAGACGAGGAATGATCCTGAGCATTGAATCTGATCTCACAGGGAAAGAGGAGAATATTTAAAGGATCGTTTGATCGGTGTTACGCCTCTTATGTTCCACAAATTAAGATTAGTCAGAAATTTCCTAAGAGTTGTGCAACGTTGGGTGTTTCTCCCAGTTGCTCTGGTGTAAGTGCAACGTTTATATGCAGTGTATCATTTACAGCAGTTATGTGCATGTGTTTATTCAAAGTAAATTAAATACGACCCGTATTTCGATTTAAATCAGCCGCAGAGAGCTTGACATCAGAGCTTGACAAGGTCAAAAACTGCCCTTACCACCAAAGGGGCCCTTCCAGAAACAAATATTTGGCAAAGTCATGCATATTTTAATTATTTTTGTCAGTTCTGTGTACACTGTAAACAATGCTGGGTTGTTTTAACCCACAGTTGGGTAACACATACAAACTCCAGCGTTACGAGATAAATGCAGCCATAGAAAAGTCAAAGGTTGGGTTTGTCTTATTGCACCCCGCCGTGGGTTAAAACAACGCAGCAGTTTTCAGAGTGTAGCATATCTGACACTTCCTGCTCAGTCCTCCATATTGATTTGTAATGAGCTTGTCACAGTGATTTCTAAAATCGCATTCCCTGTGAAGAAGAAACTTATTTATAATGCCATAAAATGCTGCCTAGGTAGACAGCTCACTAGATTTTGGAACAGATCCTTGAATTAAAAGATGGCCGCTGTTCTGATATTATCTGATTGCCTGAAAGCCAAACCTAAAGAGAAAATGAGGTCAGAGATGGTGGGGGTAGATTGTGGCTACGTCTTTGGCAGTCTTGCACCTCACCAGAATTGTTTTCTTTGGTCTGCCCTGCTGCGCGCAGGGAATGCGGGATATTTTCATATCTTGTTTGTTTATCCCCGAGATCAATCTTTCCCCACCATATTTTATTCAAGCCATTCTGAACATCAGATACGCGTTTATTCGGCGCTGACATATTTAAGGTGAAGCGTTCTTCTGTAAAACGCCACGATTTAGTGATGTCACGTACCGTGAGACACAAGACTGCGCTTGAGTTGAATGTTTTGGAATTGCTTAACAAAATGACAAGACTTTACAGAGTGCTCGTCAAAAGCAATATTTTGGACCAATCTGATACCATGGACCAATATTTTGGACCAAGAACCAATCTGAGTTTAAATTTGAGTTTGAACTGCCTTGTGTCAGTCGTTGTTGACCTCTAACCCATCTTTCTTCCTCTGGTTTTTGCAGAAGCTTGAGTTTAATCCAGGCCATGGAGGAAAACTACGAGGTGGACCTGGTCTACATCACAGAACGCATCATATCTGTGACCTTCCCAAGTTCAGTAGAAGAACAGAGCTACAGCGCTAACATAAAGGAGGTAGCCAACATGCTGCGCTCTAAACACGGAGAAAACTACTTGGTGAGACCTCAGACCTCCACCGCTCAGTCGTAGTGATCTTGATTCATAAAGTGTTGTTTTTCATAATAAAAATGTATTTACATTTTTGCAGCTGTTCAACCTCAGCGAGAAGCGCTTTGATATTTCCAGGCTGAATCCTAAAGTGAGTGGCTTTTTCAGTACGTTTTGACTTTACATCGGAGATCTAATGGAGAGATTTGGTCTTAGTGGTGCTCTCGTGTGTTTGTGTGCATGAGGTGCTGGATTTTGGCTGGCCGGACCATCACGCTCCAGCCCTGGATAAGATCTGCAGCATCTGCAAAGCTATGGACACGTGGATGAACGCAGACAGTCACAACGTGGTGGTTTTGCACAATAAGGTAGTGTGTCATTATCTTGTAGACTGCATGGGCTCCGTTCCAAAACTTAGTGACCTGCCTCTGTAGGCTACATATTAAGCAAAGGCTGTTTTTTCAAAAGATATAGTAAGCAGCACTGTTTTGCTGCCTTCTGATGAACGCACCACATGTATCCGTTACAAAGAAGACATCAGTGCTGGCATCAAAGCAGGCAGCTCAGTTTTCATACACAGCTATAATCTGTTGAGTGAACCATTAAACATTCCACACATTATATTTACTGTATATAAAATTCACTCATAGTGATTTGACAGTAGATGGCGTTCTCAGGCAGCTCTTAATAAACCTGGGCAGCGAGGGGCCGCTAGCCCAGCTCACAGGAAACGTTTGCAGAATGTTGGCGAACATTCCCTCAAAGTTATGTCAAAGTTATGAGAAGCGTTCTTGCAGTAACTTTGTAGAACGTTTTCCTAATGTTAAATGTCACGTACATCAAAAACTTTTTTCTTAAATAGTTAGTGAAATGTTTTAAAAATGTTACAGAATGAACACATTTTTATATACAAAGATATATACAAAGAAATACAGCACAAATGTCAG
>JAZGTI010002330.1:0-30925 GCA_036877585.1 Botia kubotai
TGACGTAGGGTGGGCGTGGTCAGCTCGGAATGCATTTTCAAAGCCGCATTGAATTTTGCTACAAATATCCCACGGCATCATGATGAAAATGCAATTGTAAGTGTCCTAACTGTTAGTCTAAATGCATTTAGGACAAATAACATTTAAATGATAATTTTGCTACTGTTTCTGCTTGGTCACGTTACACATATCAAATCAATTTGGTTATACATTTTTATTTTCATTTTGCTACTTATAAAGCATTAAAATAGTATGCACTTTACAACTTAAGACTACTGTTGGAAATGGCAAATGTAAATAATATAATTTAATTTTCAATTTCATTCTGCACCAAATTTTACACGCGTGGAGGTGATGTAAAATGTAAATTTAAATACAGAATTACATTGCTATTTTGAATATTGCGTTGCCATTTTGAATATTGCGTTGTCATTTTGCATATTGTATTGCCATTTTGCATATTGCATTGCAAATTGAATTTTGCTACACATATGCTTCCATACTACATGCTCGAACCCCCAATAATTGAGTAATTTTTTTCTTTTTCTTAACTGGTTCACTGAACTTATTCACAAAAATCTGGCACTCCCAACACTATTAGATTCATCTGATACACACTGTAGGAAGTTAAGAACAATTCTTTGAGTTCCACTCACCATCAAACTGCGCAAATCTTCTTCCACACTGGCTTCCAGCTCCTTCTTGTAAAAAGGTAAGTACTTCTCATAGTTCTCTGCAGTTGAAGTATTTAGATTCAGTATCTTTCATAGTTTAAACAAAATGACTGAACAACAAATATTAAATCAGAATGCTTTTCACAGCCCATGCACACTATGACGAAGGTTTTGCAAAAAAACTGAAAGATGGTACCATCATGTATGGTCTAAGATGTAATATACGCTATTTGGTTTTATTTCAGTCGTCTGCTGGAGCTTTAAATGAAAAAACAAAGTTACACTGCTGCTCCCAGGGGTATTTTATATGGTTTGGAAGTGTGCCAACTTTGATGTGTTGTATTGATAATTTATTTCTGTTGTGCTTCTGCACTGTTGGATCTTTACACAAACAGGCTGCTGCGTTCTTCAAAGATATGCTCAAAGAATGGCTCAAAGTTTTAAAAGACAAGCAGCAGTTACACAAAGTACTTATTTCAGAGCATAAGAGAGCAGGTAAAACATACAGTGCATTTAGAAAGTATTCAGACCCCCTTTACTTTTTCAATTTTGTCATTTTTTGTCAATTTTGCTGCCTGATACTACAATCGGTTCAATTTTTCATAAATAATCTACACTTAGTACCCCATAATGACAAAGTGAAAACAGAAGTTGTGGCCTACCGATTATGAGTCAGGCTTGTAATCAGAAGTTTGCTGGTTTGATTCCGGTGCTGGCAGGTAGCAACTAAAGTGCACTTGAGCAAGGCACCTAACCTCTGATTACTCCCCAGGCGCAGCAGTGCTACCCACTGCTCCAGATGTATGTATGTTTAAAATTTGCAATGTGTGTTTACTCCTCCTTTCGGGTATATGTTACCATACCTAACAAATGTAACTTTCACTTCACTCCTGTGTTGTCTTGGCTGTGTGCTTAGGGTCATTATCATGTTGGAAGGTGAACCTTTGGTCCAGGCTGAGGTCCTGAGTGCTGTGAAACAGGTTTTCATTGAAGATATCTCTGTACTTTGCTCCATTTAGTTTTCCCTTAACCATAAACAGTCTTGCAGTCCCGGCTGCTGAAAAACATCCTCCCAGCAAGACCCTGCCGCCACCATGCTTCACTGTTGGGATGGTATTTGTCCCATCTTCACACGCTTTCTGGCACTCAGTCATTGAGATCAGTCAACTTACTAAGGCCCTTATCCCCAATTGCTCAGTTTGGCTGGGCAACCAGCTCTTGATAAAGTCCTTACTGTGCCAAACTTCTTCCATTTGAGAATGATGGGAGCCACTGTGCTCTTGGGAACCTTCAGTGCAGCAGAATTTTTTGTAGCCTTTCAACAATCCTATTTTTGAGCTCTGCAGGCAGTTTATTTGACCTGATGGCTTGATTTTTGCTCTGATATACATTGTCAGCTGTGAAGCCTTGTATAGAAGGTGTGTGCCTTTTTCATGTCCAATTAATTTAATTTACCACAGGTTGGACTCCAATCATGGTGTAGAAACATCTCAGCAACAATTAAGAGAAATGGGAGGCACCTGAGCTAAATTTCAAGTGTCGTTGCAAAGGGTCTGAATATTTATGTGGTATTTCAGCTTTTTCTTTTTAATTAATTTACAGACATTTCAAAAATTCTGTTTTCCTTTTGTTATTATGGGGTACTGAGAGTATTAATCAGAAAAAAATGAATTGAAATGATTGCAGTATCAGGCTGCAACATAACAAAATTGAAAAAAAATGAAAGGAATCTGAATACTTCCTAAATGCAGTGTACTACAGTATTACTATTTTTTGTGCAAAGAAACTTTAGTAACTTAAAATTGGATGACCCCTATGACTTTCACCAGACATTAAAAGTGAGTGAAAACATTGGCTTTTGCTAGAAAATAAAGTGCCAGTCTCCCTGTAACATTTTATTGAACTGGAACACAATACATGATTTAAACTTAATCACAAGACTCTAACTATCACTTGTGCGAGCACATAATGTGAGCAACTCAAATGATGAATGTACAAACCATCTACTACGAAACAATAACTGTTACCATTTGAGGATCTTTTATACCTAGGACTCATAATGTCTTAAACCCCAACTGGCACATTCTTATCATTTAGGATGTCTAAAGTTATTTTTCTCCGGAACTATAATCATCTGCACGGCTATCCACTAATAAACATTGAAATTTTATCGCTTTTAATTTTTGTTTTTTAGAAAATTCATTTGCTATTGTGGTGTGGTAACAGTTTTCAGATCCTGGATGCAGAAGTTACATGGTTTGAACACACCTTTAAATGTTGGGCGGTACAGAGGGTCCTTATGCCAGCATGTCTTCATAAGGTCAATGATTTCTTGAGGTGTGTCACTGGGGATTAGAGCTTCACTGGGCCGTTCTCCCTGACACACACAGTGGCAGATGTGGTCTTCACTTCTGGCATCTACAGTTTAAAGAAACACATTAAAATTTGCAATCAAATTTTCTTGATTTTGTATAATAGGCAATTGAATTGTCCTTGATTGGGCTGTGACGGTAGCCATGACAACCTTGCCAACATCAGTAGTTGCACATCACCCCCCTACATGAATGTTTTAGCCACTACAACATGTATTCAATTCTATATAAGTGCAATAGAAATGTATATTTATTGCCTACTATACAGTAGGAGATATTTTTTATTTATAAAATAGGTAATCAAACAAACAATGTTGTATGTGTGGCAAAATCCATTTAACTCTGCAATCTTCACATTCTTATTATTAGCCCTTTTAAGTTTCTGTTTGTTTGTGCTACAAGCACACTTTCTGAATGCAGCTGGAAAGCTCAGCTACAAAATGTCCAATACTCTCTACATAGTCATTAGATAATCAACAGCTAAAATACAAGACAATCACTTACTTTCATACGGCTCACCACCTGTAAGGATGACCCACACTACAATGGCGAAACTGTAGACATCAGATTTTTCAGTGGAACGGGTGTGGATGCTTTCTAGATGCTCTGGAGCCATGTAGCACAAAGTGCCAGCAGTGCGCATATAAGACTTTTTGCTCAAACGGCTCTGTCTGCGAGATTCCTCCTTTGTCAATTTGCTCCACATTTCAGATGTGGCCAGGCCAAGGTCTGCTATCTGACTCAACAAACGAAAACAGATTTAATTATGGATTTTTAATTCAATTGTTAATCTTCATTATACATGAGAAGCTTTAAACAGCAGATTAATTATCAAAACAAAACTATTATTGTGTCTAACATTCAATTGTTTAGAGTAGGGGTGGCCAATACTGCTCCTGGAGGGCTAGTGTCTTGCATAGTTTACCTGCCTCAACTCTCCAGCTTGGAAGTTTATAATCTGCCTAGTAAAATCTTAATTAGCTGGTTCATGTGTGTTTTAGTTGGGTTTTGTTGCCCACGACAAAAGGGGCATCAACGTTAGTTCAAGTCAGTTACTCAATCACAGACCTAAATGGACAGTCCTCATTCACTTCTATTATCTAGTACAGTGCCTTGCAAAAGTATTCATACCCCTTGAACTTTTTCACATTTTGTCACCTTACAACCACAAACTTAAATGTATGTCTTTATGTAATAGACCAACACAAAGTAGCACATAATTGTGAATTGGAACGAAAATGATATACGGTTTTCAAAATTTTAAGCAAATAAATATCTGAAACTGACAGACCGAGCAAGGACAGCACTGGTCAGAAAAGCAGCCAAGAGGCCCATGGTCACTCTGGAGGAGCTGCAGAAATCCACAGATCAGGACGCTTTTCTTCAGCTGGGACAGAGAAGCTGGTCAGAGTTGATGGGAAGATGGATGGAGCTAAAAACAGGGCAACCCTGGAAGAAAACCTGTTGAAAGCTGCAAACGACTTGAGACTGGGAAGGAGATTCACCTTCCAGCAAGACAATGACCCAAACATTCAGCCAGAATGGTTTGGATCAAAGAATATTCATGTGTTAGAATGGCCCAGTCAAAGTCCAGACCTAAATCCCATTGAGCATCTGTGGCAAGACTTTTTTGCTGTTCACAGACGCTCCTTATCCAATCTGGCTGAGCTTGAGCTATTTTGCAAAGAAGAATAGGCAAAGATTTCAGTCTCTAGATGTGCAAAGCTGGTAGAGACATACCCCAAAAGACTTGCAGCTATAATTGCAGCAAAAGGTGCCTCTACAAAGTATTGACCCAGGGGGGCTGAATACAAATGCATGCCACACTTTTCAGATTTTTATTTGCTTAAAATTTTTAAAACCATGTATCATTTTCGTTCCACTTCACAATTATGTGTTACTTTGTGTAAATCTATTACATAATCTCAATAAAAAACATTAAGTTTGTGGTTGTAATGTGACAAAATGTGGAAAAGTTCAAGGGGTATGAATACTTTTGCATGGCACTGTATCATTTTTCCATTTTATGAAGGTGAATAAAGACTGACTGCCTTGATAACAAACATTCTGCCTAACATATCTGTGTTGATTGGATAATGAAAAGTAATATGGGTTTGAGACAACATGAAGAGTAAACAAAGGCAGAATTTACATTTTTGGGTGATCTATCCCTTTAACTTATCCTAAATATAAAAAGTGTACCAAACCTCAGGTTGTTTCAGGACAGACTATTGCTGTAATCAATAAACTGTGTTTAAGTGGGAGCCAGTGGCTGTTAGCGAATTAACTACGCTTATTGGATATATTCAACAGGAGAGGCCTCTACAGATGCCGGTTATCCAATTAATGGATGACAAGAAAGAAAGAAAATCTGCACAGCATTTTAACAAACTGAATTCAAATTCAAAAATAATGTTTTTACTTTTATATGGAAATGCTTATCCACCAAGATGTTCTCTGGTTTGAGATCTTTGTGAATAACTTGGTTCTCCATGAGATAAACCATTCCCTCCAGGATTTCTACGATGATCCTTCCTTTCACAGATACTGGAACAGTCACCTAGTACAAAAAAAGATCAGTAAAAATGCGTTAATGTTACAACAGCACGTGATGAGTAAAAACTCATACTTAGCTATGAACTGTGGGATTTTGTGAGGTTTAGCTCAGCCAAGTTTGGATTACATGTTAAATGTCAAATTCAAACACACATTTTAAGTATAATAAAAATAGTTTTAAAGGTGAGATTTTAGAGAGGCTAGCAATAGCAAACTAGATTTGAAAACATAATAACCAATAAAACCAATAAATATAACCTTCACAGCACTCTCCAAAGCCACACCCCTCTCCAAAACTAGTGTGGTCACGATACTGTAATTTCTAACTTCGATACGATACCTTGAAAAATATCGATATTCGATACCATTTTCAATACCACGGGGAAAAAACTGCCACAAGGGCTAACATCTACCATTTTATTTTTATTAACTAATGATTAACTAATAATTAACTAACTTCATCAAAGTTGAATAGATACTGTAACAAATGTATTGCTCATTGTTCATTAATGTTGGTTAATACATTAACATGTATATGATGAACAGATTCACATATATTCATTGATCAACGTACATAAATAGAGCGCTATAGTAAACACAGACGCGCAAAGGTGTATCAAATGCGAAAAAACAAACCTCCCTGGAACGACATGAGGACACTCATCAGCAACAATACTGGGCCATCTTGGTTACTACGTGTTACAAGTGGAGTTTATTGTCATTTCAACCATATACAAGTACACAGTGAAACGAGACAACGTTTCTCCAGAAACAAGGTGCTTCATAAGACAAACACTAAACATCACAGACATGCAGGGCTACATAAATTAAACAGTATATACATAAAGTGCACAAGTGCAAAAACGAGTGCAGACAGCACAAGACATTTGACTGATAGTAAACATTTAAGAGTGTGAACGTTACAATGTATATTTTTGGCAGCCAGAATGTAAACAGTAAAACAGATTGTAAACATTGTTAAGGGTGTAAACATTTTTATCTTTTGGCAGCCAGATGTGCAAAGTGACTTAGTGCCAAATAATATTTTAGTGCAAAATGTAAACAGTAAACAGTAAAACAGATTGTAAACATTGTTAAGGGTGTAAACATATGTATCTTTTGGCAGCCAGATGTGCAAAGTGACTTAGTGCCAAATATTTTAGTGCAAAAGTGTGTGTGTGTGTGTAATCCTTCAGTCCGGTTTTAATGACTATTGAGGAGCCTGATGGCATGGGGGAAAAAACGATTTGCCAGTCTGGTTGTGAGGGCCCGAATGCTACGGTACCTACCCGCTGAAGGGTAGTTAGGTACATTACTACTATTTCAGTAATGTTAAAATGAGAGCAGTTACCAACCTCTCAAAACTCTTTATATAGGTCTGGGTGTCTGTCTTTCAGGTGCTTTGCTAAATTAGTGGTGTTAGCACCTTTTGTTAGAACTGCTTTGTAACGCTTGCATATTGGCTTGCTTGTGTCATTTGCCTTTCCGTGTTCATATGCCTCAGATCTAAAATAGTTGCAGTCAGCACTTCTGCTGTGTTCTTTCTCAACCAAAGCCGGTCGCAGCATGGCACTTGCATCTTAGGGTGTTTTCACACCTGAGCTTTTGTTTCAGAACCTGGTGCGTTTTCCCCCTTGGTTCGGTTCATTTAGGCATGTGAACACGGCAATTGCGCTCGGATCCGCACCAAAACAATCGATCAGATTTGTAATCAGGCCGAGACCACCTTGTTCAGGCGGTCTCGGCCTGATTACAAACTGACTACAAAAATTACTCTGGAGCGGTTCGCAAAAAGTGTGAAAGCAATCCGACACAACGGACCAGCGAACCATATTTCTTTATATAATAGCAGCACGCATGAATGCACATTTTCCACAATAATACCCATAAAAATATTTTTTCATGACCATAAAATTATTTACTTAAATTCAAAATTATGTTTACTTAACTAATCGTGTGTTGGTGTGTTTACATTTATGCATTTGGCAGACGTTTTTATCCAAAGCAACTTACATTGCATTATACTATACATTGTATGTGCAATCCCTGGGATCGAACCCATGATCTTGGCGTTGTTAACGCCATGCTCTAACCACTGAGCTACAGGAAAGCTTAGTTGTTGTTGAAAGCTTAATAATTGCTTGATTTATTATTTGTTATTAATAAACTACCATTAAACCATTTTTTTCCTTGGGCCTTTTTGTTTTATTAACCATGAACATCCCTGATAGCTGTTTGGTGATGACTTCTGGTAAGCACGTCAACGCTATTCAAAACCAAAGCGCGTCTTTTCCTAAAATGTCTTCTAATTGTTCTTCTCCGCAATAGGTGCATGGTGAGAATGTTGCCCACCTAAGTTATAATTCCTGCTCAAAATAATGAACTAATATAACAGCAGCTACCAAAAAGCCACAATAATCTTGCGAAGGTGCTGTCTGTCCATCCTGACGGATGGATGACAACTTTAAGTGGAATACGGGAAAATAAACAGATGCACTCTGACCAATTAAAGGAGAGTTTACTCGCACGTGACTTGTATTAAGCAAGTTTGGTCCATTTGGAAATATTGCCTTGTGAATGCAAACCGAACCAAGTTGAAATTGCAACCTTGTAGTGACTTAACCCCCCCAGTGTTTACATGAACGCTGAACAAAGTAATCGGGTTGATGTGCTCGTTTACATGATACGCTTAGAATCGGATTTGATATTTTGACATGCGCACAGTACACGAATACACGTTTCCCATCATACCATACTAGCAGCCACTCTATCGTCATTGCTTCTTTTTACGTTTTTCAAAGCACAATTAACATTTAAAACACTAAGCAACATCATGGTTTCATTAATGCATGGTTTTGCGTCGCCATCTAACAACAGCCGTGCGCCATTAGTCATTACACGATTTGTACGTCATTGCACATGTGTAGAGCTTTCTAGAAATCTCTTTTTCAATCCAACCAACCGTTTACATGTCCTCTCGATCTGATTAGAAAAGGTTTAAACCTCTTACAATATGATTGAAATTTTGATCGGATCTGGCCAATTCAGTCCGATTGATGTGTTTACATGTGACTTTTTAAATCTGATTGTGCTTCTAGTCCTATTACGATCTGATTATTAGGGTCCATGTAAATGCTGCTACTGTATCGATACTTCGGGAAATGAGTATTGGTACTGTTTCATATATTTCAGTATCAATATTGATCGAAATATCTATATTTTTGACAACACTATCCAATACATAAACACTTTATGGCCCTGCACCTTCCACAAGAAGATTTATAAATATATAAATTCAGCCATAAGCAGCAATTATTAGGACCCAAGCAGGTTTGGAAAAACAGGAAACATGCCAGTGATGAGATGGTGACTTCAAATTAGAAATTTATCTGAAGTGAATATAAATTACCTAACTTATTATAAAACTCAGAAGACACTGTCAATTTATCATGGTTACATAAGTACATTTCTACAAATTGAAATACTGATGGCATTTTTTAATTTAAAGTGCTTTTTATCCTGTTACTGCCCAGTCTATCCTCTAGTGGACAGAATATGCCTTTATTTGAGATTTGAAATAACTTATGAAATGTGTGTCATATGAAAGTGACCTATTCGTCAGAATATGGTAACCCATACCTGAAATGTGACCTCTGCATTTAACCCATCACTGGTGAGGAGTGAACACACACTGCAAGTCGTGAACACGCACACACCCGGAGCAGTGGGCAGCACGTTACTGCCCAGGGAGCAATTGGGGGTTAGGTGCCTTGCTCAAGGGCACTTCAGTTGCAACCCCCCCAGTGCTGGAATCAAACCAGCAACCTTCTGATTACTAGCCCAACTCACTAACCAGTAGGCCACAACTGCCCCTTGTGCCCCTATTATAAAGGAAAGTACTGATCAGCCCCTATTCACCAGAAATGGCTGACATTTTTCATGTTAGGTCAGAATGTTCCGCTTTCTGGATAAGAAAAGTTTTGTGAACCTGAACTTTAGTCATGGCATTTTAGTCATAATGGACACCAGACAAATAAAAAAAAGGCTAAAAGCATCAACCCATTAACATTATTTTGCTAACTTTTTGGCATAAGTTTCACACAAATTGGATAAACATGCTGGGGCAAGTTCTAAAAAGTAATTTCTTCAAAAAGATCAACTCTGAACTCTGAAAGCTTTATCGCCAAACATAAAATGAGATATAAACTACTTCATGCTTAAAGCAATGATTCTGAAAAAACAAAAATATTGTGTTGTTTTAATTACAATATTTTTATTAGCAAAAATACAAAATAGCTTATTATAGCTTCACAACAAAATTTGGAACATAGTCAGTTTTAGACAGTCTATAAATATGTCCATTTTTGTAACTGTAGGCCATTTAGATTTGATTTTATAAGCTGCTGAAATCTAATTCGCTGCTGACGGCCATGTTTTTAAGAAATCCAAGACATCCACCACAAAAGATGCATACCAATTTTCAATTTCATTAAACATGCGTTTATGACATCATTAATCATCAGTGTGTCCATAGAATATCTGTATATCTACATGTACCAAATTCCATTAAGCTTGGACTTGTGTTCAAAAGCTTAGTGAAAATGGGCCACACCCACAGATATCATTGTCTTATATCTGCTAAACAGTTTGACTGAATAAAATTATTTTAATAACTTTTTGCCATGAGTGTCTCTAGTACATTTTTGAAAAATTCTAAGTGGTTGAAAACAATTTATAGACAGAAATACAGTTGGAGATTTCTGTTTTGTAGGGCAAGTGTCAAGAAGTTTGGGCATGTGTTCAGGATTCAGGGAAAAAATAATTTTGATTGTAGCTCGCCCAGTTGCAGATTTGGACCAAAACATAAATTAGCTTATTACAGGACTGGCATGAGTTTGAAAAAGTATAAACAACTGTAAGAACTGTAAAAAAAAAAACACTCAACATACAAAATTAGATCTACACTAATTAATGATTAAAGCAAGGATTCTGAAGAAACAAAAAGTTTGGCTTTATCACACATAATTGTGACACTTTTAGCAAAAAGAATTGCTTATTATAGCAGCACCGTGAGGCCAATTTTCACAAAATGTGGAACACATACTCGGTTTTAGATGGTCTATAAATAACTTTTGTAATGGTAGGCCATTCAGCTTTAACGTAATTGGCAGCTAAATGTGACTGGGTTCTGGCAATCCTGTATTTTTTTAAGTATCAGAATAAAACAAGAGAATATGCTTAGAAAATATCCACCAAAGATGATGTATACCAATTTTAAAATTCATCAAGCACATGGCTATGGCATTATTATAGATTTTCTGTTGTAGCACCTCCTATGAGAGAAGTAGGACAAAATTTGTAGTTACAAACGTTGTAACATCACTATTTGTTGCTGCTTGCTAAGCTGACCCATATGAGCCCACCAAGTCTCTACGATATTTTGATGCAGAGCTAACACGTCATAAAATTCAGCCCGATGTGAAGTCTATGGAATTTTTTGCCTACTTTTTCGTACACCCAAAAAAACACTGTACACCCGATTGTATAAAAAAGTCTTAACACAACTTTCTCCAAAAAGCTGCTTGATTTGACATCTCATTCATTGGTCTACGATAAATGGTGTGTAACGAGTTATGTACTGAACTTTTGTCCAGAGAAAGAAGTATGCAAGAGATTAATAGTGCTGTCTTGCTTCACAAGTACCAATAATAATAATTACTAAAAGAAAACGAAAGTGGTGCTTGCTGTGGCAAATTTCAGGCCAGAATATATTTAAATATTAACCTGTTTTAACATGATGCTAGCACATATTACATGCCTCAAGGAATCTAAGGAGACCACCCTGATTTTAGGACAAAGCATTTAAAAATTATGAGCAAAAAAAGCCATTTTTCATATCTCTGGACCAGTAGGTGGCACTGTGAAACTGTGCATGGACCCACAGGCCATGCCTGTGATGATACATACCAAGTTGGGTATGTATCCCAACAAGTGTTGCCAAGATACAGCATCATATCAATTTTTTACATGCCCGCTTAAAAAATTGTAGATGCGGTATATGAGAACAAGGACATGTGAATTTTATTTCCAGGACTTGAGGGTCAAAAGTTATAGGTATAAACATGAGTGAAACTTTAACTGTTGGCGGTGCTAGAGGGTTTGAGATAGAGATTACCATTTCAGATTTTCCTCTGTCTGTGTGCCAGATTTCATAACTTTAAAAAGAAGATGAAGAAGAAATATGGTATAAATATGGTATAAGAGAACGATTCAAGAGGTTGACACCAATTCCATAACTTTTCGTTGTGACTGTCTCCAGATGCTACATACCAACTTTTATCGAACAAATGCTGTAGGAGGAGTTCAAAAAAGTATGTTTTCAATATAATTCATTATGGCGGAGAAGTAGCAGCATTGACTATGATAAATCTGGTATTTAAAAAAATTGATTTTGAAAAAGGAGATTTGCAATAAATTCAAAATGACCAACAGGAAGTAGCACTGACTATGACAAAATTGGTATCGTAGAACTCAGCATGAGCCAAAAATCGAAAGAAAGAAGTTGGATGACAATGTTATTAAAATTATGTTATAAGCATTTTCGTAAATGTTGTTATATCTTTATATCTGTCCCCAAACTTTGCAGTTCACCTCAGAATATGGTAATGATTAAAAAAGATTTTAAAAATCCTAACAATTACAACAGGGTTTCAGTGGTTCAAGCTCGAACCCCTAAAAATCCTAACAATTACAACTGAATTTTACACCTTCACACTTGAACATAGTTTTCAACTACCTTCTCCAGCATGGTAAGTAGATTGCCTTTAGGAATTAGCTCTAGGACTAAAGAGTAGTCGCCATCTTCCAGTATGATACCCAGCAGCTTGACGACTCGCTGATGGTTTAACCTGCTCATCAGGCTGCCCTCCTCTAGAAGAGATTGCTTCTGTCGGCTAAAACAGAAAGCAAAATATCAATACAGTTAGCATGCCGATACAGTCAGCATGCCGAGCTCAACCACAACATTATTACAGTGACCCCCTAAATTTTTTGGCCACATTTAAAAATGAATGCGTTTGCCTGTAGACATGTTGAAAGACTACGAATCTATATAGTGTATATAGTTTGTTGTAAAAGAGTCATATAGCAAGCAGGAATAGGTTTTGTTATTATGACAAGTTTATTGGTGAGCTACATTAAGTCCACTGGGATTTGTCTCTTTCACAAAAGGTTGTACATTCAGCACTGCACTCGAATTGTACAATATTGTAAATTACATAGGATTAAAACAATCATACAGGCAAAAGCATTCATTATTAAATGTGGCCTAAAAAATTAGGGGGTCACTGTAATAATGTTGTATTAAACGTTTTCACAGCACACATCCTGAGTCTTTGGTTATGTACAGGTGGCTCATACTAACCCATTGCGTGGAGGTCCCGTGTAGACAGTCTTAAGCACCACCTGGCCCAGTGTTTTGTGATAACACAGGTAAACTTCTCCAAACCCCCCATAATCCAGTAGCTGTTTCTTAATCAGGTCCGTTGAGTTTAAAAGATGCGGGCTCGCAGTAGCCATACCGTCACTATGGTCAATCGGGACCTCCCTAAAAGCAACAAAGGTAATTTACAAAATAAATCTTTAAATCTTTAAAAAATCGATTTTTTTAGTGACAGATTAAAATTAAAAAACGCAACTTTATGTGCTGTTATGTGGAGTATTGCGGAAGTAGCGAACATTGTGAACTGAGCCTATTGTTAAAATGAAGAAGTAGAGTAGATCATTTATTAAAATCAATTCATAGCAACATCTTTAAGAGGACGGATGTAATAATTTAATATATGGCAGAGCAGTACCGTTTACTTTAATAACTTTTTGTTATTTTAACTTTAGCAGAACCTTGAAACTTTTCCAATCAAAGTTAATATAGGCTTTTAGAAAATCATATTAAACGCAACTTACCCTGTTTGTTTGTTGACTTGATAATTAATTAGACTTTTGTAGACATACTTTTGTTAAAAGCGATCAGAAGAGAAACACTAAATTAATACGACACCCTGTGTGTCATAACGCCTAGCTTCTGTACTGCCTTAATTCTGCCAGGCAGAATAAGAGTCAGCACGAGTGAAAAAAGTGTTTGAGCTTTAATAAATACAATATAATAAATACAAAAATGAAAATAAAATAAAATTCAGCAATAGGCAGTCTTTTTTATATCAAAAGTCTTGAGTAGTCTTGAATCTACTAGGTAGGCGTGCATGACACATGAATAATTGTGAAAATGTAATAAAGTTTAAATGTAGTTTACAACTATAGGCCGTGTAGTCTGCTCAATTCACATGAAGAGTAGATATATAAGAAATAAAGTACATATATAGGAAATTGAAAAGGTAGAATCTTGGACGTAACCTTAATACTGTAAAAAAAACGTTTGTTTGGACGGTATGCCTTAAATTGTTATTACTTTTGTTACTATTTTAAATTGGTTGATATTTTGTTGACTGCAAGATGCACTATATATAGATTTTGTATACATCCTCTCCATATACATGAATAAAATTATTGAATAACTTTTACTGCTTCTTTAAATCTTATTATGTTGGCCGTAAAATCGTACACAAGTAAATATAAATATATGTTATATAGTTTGTGAACTGCAGAAACACTCCCCTCAAATCCCAGTGACTTAGGTTATATAAACAGTGAAGGTCGTAATACTTAATGCTGTCCACTAGAGTGTATATAATGTACACAAACATCTCTTCATTTTGAAAATTGGGTTAATAATATTATTTTAGTGAGCCAGTTAATTAATGACAGAGGTTTCCTAGGTGTGAAGAATATTTATCACACTATGGTTTCACAATCACACCAGGGGAGTATGCTGTTGTTTCTCAAGTTATCCCTTCAGGGATCATGTTAATAAAAGGGTAAGAAAAACAATTGTCTCAGGTTGTGCCACTTCGATATATTTTTAAATTGGTGTTGGTAATTCTTATTTACATTCTGCCACTAATAACAAGAATATCTATATTCTTATTCAAAAAAGCTTTGTCTCCTGTCCTAATGCTATATTTCTTTGGAATAGGTATGTTGTTTTTGTTTGGTCTTTGCCACAGAAATACTTTTAATTTGTTTTTAATGTGTTCTTTGTATAAAAATCTTTAGGTTACATCAATGACATATTTCAAAGGTTTTGCTTTGGTCTAAATTTTAAGTGCTCTTTCTGTGATCTGAGGATTTGTTTAATTTGTTTAGGTATTGTAAATATTGTACTAGTGTTCCAGTAGTTCATGTAGTGCTCCTGTAGAGCATTGCATTATCAACACAAAGGTTGTCAGTTTGTTTGCCAGGGAATACACATACTGATACAATGTATACATTAAATGTAACCTCGTAAGGCATGAATATGGTAACTAATTTTGAATTTTTTTTTTTGATGCTTTCCTTATTTTGATTTCTGATTTGTCTATAAAAATTGAAAATATGATTTTAGGTTTTGCAGAGTATAGGAAAGAAGAGTCTGAGATCTTTTACTTGTTTAATCTTATGCTTCTAACCCAATATTTTATACGTTAGTGTTTATTTAATAAGAACAAGTCCCACTTCAAAGTGTTTGTTTTAGATGTAATATGTTACATAGATTTGGTGTCCTGCTTATCTAATAGAAAAGCTGTGAAGACTGTTAATCTTTTAGTAGATACAATCTTTTTGCACCCCATGACATTTTGTCTTTATCATCCTGTTATTCATTTTAAAACAATTTGTACTGCCATGAATGTCATATCTGTCTATTTTCTTTAAAGGTGATGTTTAGTACCACTTGTTTATGCGTTTAACGTTTGTCTAGCTAACATTTTATTGGTAGCCAGTGCAACTGGATGAACAGTGGCGTGACGTGTGCTCTTTTAGGCTCGTTAAAAAGGAGAGCATTGCAGTAGTCCAGTCTGGAGAGGACCAGAGCCTGAACAAGAAGTTGTGATGCGTGATTCGATAGGATGACCTTCCTGATATTGTAGGGGGCGAATCTGCAGGAACGAGTGGTTTTGGAGATGTGGTCAGAGTTCAATTAATTTCAAAATCACATTCAATTAATTTAAAGGACTTATATTATGGGTCCCACCCCTGCTCCTTGAGGGCCTCTGCCATGCAAATCTTAGCTCTAACACTAATTAAACACACCTGGACCAAGCTAAGTCAAGGTCTTTATGATCACTAGAAATATCCAGGCAAGTGTGTTGGAACTGGTTAGAGCTAAACACAGCAGTACTTGACGCTCTTGGGACAGGATTGAATCTTAAATCTATAAATGAGTGAAAGGTTCCAGACAACATTTCATTTTAGTGTCAAACTCGTGCTGACTCTTATTCTGCCTGACCGTACAGAAGACGTAGAGATTTGACCAATCAGTTGAAGGGGGCGTTTCAGCACCACCCACATGTGCGAATTAAATGAAGCCGATTTGCAAACTGCCAGAAATGAGAAATAATTTTTCGTTCATAAACAAAACAACAGAAAATGAGTCGTCTTTCCATTTCAGACCGCATATCAATTGAATAAAAAGTACACGGAACGGGCCTCCCCTCTTTGCTTCCGGGATATTGGTTTACAAAGTGAAAGTAAAAGACATACATAATCAACACCAGATAACAAGATGGTCGATCCTATAGTGACGTCAGTTTCATTAACTGTTGATGTTATGTCAATACGTATGTCAATATTGTATGTCAGATATATGTATGTCAATACAATATCTTAATATTGGCCTATTTTATCTTTCTCAAGGTTCAGGGTTAGGTTAGGGATAGTAGCAAGTTATCATGTATTGACCCACAGTGAAACAGTCCCTTAACCACAGCTAAACCACAATATATTTTATCGCCATTAAAAAGTTTAAAGTAGTTTGATAGCTGTTAAAGCTATGATAGCTAAATCTAAATTAAGGTTATAGTTTACTCCTAGGATATTAAATTGAGTAAAAAGTACACAGACCCCAGGTCACATAGGTCACCATTCACCACGACAAAAGCAGCAAACATTTCGTCTGTCCGCGATCAGTTACTTCATTTTCTTGAACTACTTGACTTAAATTGAGATTTGAACATTTTGTCAATGAGCCTCATGTCTGTAATAGTGTGTACTACGCCTTTAAGAGAGACTCCGATGTCAAGAAACGCAACACACTTTTTAGTTTATGAACATATTGAGAATAGTTGCATCATAGATCATAGTAATCCAAACTGTTGAAGTTATTAACCAGATTTTAACTAGATCATTGAATTACTAACTATTGCAAAGGCGGTAGCATGGGCAACGGAGTAAACAAGGTACATATGAACATGACTTCCTTTATTCCTGCAAATAGGTTTTTAACTTTGAGAGGTTAATGCGACAGCATTGTCTATGGTCTATGACAATATAGAATGGAAAACAACGTTATACATTTTCTAAACGTTTTAAGTGGCGTTTAGCATCACTGTTGCTCTTGCAGTATAAAGGCTGGGGATTTGAAACCCTAACTTTAGGCATGTAAGTCGTCTCGCGGGCATGAATAATACCTGAAATGTCAGTAATGGGGTTGATAAGGAGGTTGTGCTGTTTCTAAATATGTGAATTTACGATTCTTACCTGGCGGACAAAAAATGCTAAGGAGGGACCCGTTCCGTATTTATAGAAAATATAACTGAGATTTAAGGGTCAGTGAGCAACCACCCAGATACCTAGTTGCTGACAATCTGCTAACAACCTCTCAGACCAACTTATCTAAGAGAAAGTAAAAATGTAACGCCTTGCTTGGAAAAAATGTAGCCCCAGCTAGCAATGCAGTGCTAGCAATGCAATTCCCAGGAAACACAAACTCTGATAATAACATATACCTTAATGACTGTAAGTTACTTTGGATAAAAAGCTTCCCTTCTTCAAGGACAGCAAGCCAAATTTGTTTACCATAATTTCTATCAAGATTGAATTGGCAGGGACAGGTGAAAAAGCAGACACTCACTGTTGTGCTAAAGTTGGCTGGCTTTTGTAAATATTTCTCAGATCTCTCATGAAATCAAGGCCGGGCTAAAGCTCTGGTCATCTCTATATGTGAGAATATCTTAAAGTTTAGAGAGCAAGACTCCAGACAGCTAGTCTTGCATATGTTATCACGACAAAACACAAGTTTTTTCTAAGTAATGTTGCGACCACAAAGCAATTACCTTGAAACAGACTTTGACACAAGTCCTCACAAAGATAAATTTAAACAGTTTCATATATAGGATATTAGTATTTTTAGACTTTTGTAATATTTGGCTTTTTATTAAACTTGTATGTGTTGTCCCAGGTTCTGCCAGACCTGTACTTGGGTAATTTTAAAGGTAAGAATGGAAATGTTAGTGTCAACAACACAATTTTAGTAACCTGCATGTCCAGTGAAGAATAATAAATGTTTTCGTTTACGATTACAGATGCAAGAGACAGGGAACAGTTAGCCAGAAATAACATCACGCACATCCTCTCCATCCATGATACTGCCACCCCAATTTTACAGGTTTGTGTCTCCTTATTTACTGGCTGAATAATATTTTTAAGTTTTTTAGTTAGTTAATTTCCTTTACTAAATTCTCAAGTTGGATGACTGCATTTGTATCTTTACTTTCTTCTATACTTACTGATTTCATGCACAACAAACTCATAATTCTTATCCCCTTAGTGTGTTCTAAATCTGTGTGAATTCAATGCAAAGACGTGTAGTGAAGAAGTTGGTAAATAGTTACCCCCTATAAAGTCCACTTAAAAACTATAAAAACTTAAAAACTTAATTTTTTGTCTTTGGACCTGGGTGGTTTGGTTCAGAGCTCAGAGCTCACTCACTAAAATGTTCCTCATGATCACAAAATGTTTTACTCTAAAGGCTTATGCTTGAAATTAGGTTTGACATTGTTAAAAATTAGATACAAGTATGTTCTTAGGGTTAGAATCAAACTTTGTGTTTGTATTTAATGTAATATTGTATTTGTAAATTTACAATATTAATATATTATATCTATTTGTTTAGGAGATGACTTATCTTTGTATCCCAGCAGCAGATTCTCCCACACAAAACCTGTGAGTAGTCTACAGGCATATCTGAAGGGCAAATTTGTTAATTTTTTTCAGCCACCAGTGGGCAGTACAAGTCACTGTGTCAACGTGAACATACATTGAGGGAAAAAAATATTTGATCCACTGCCGATTTTGTAAGTTTGCCCACTGACAAAGAAATGATCAGTCTGTAATTTTAATGGTAGGTTTATTTTAACGGTGAGAGACAAAAAACGCATTTCAAAAAAGTTATGAATTGATTTGCCTTTTTATGAGTGAAATAAGTATTTGATCCCCCATCAATCAGCAAGATTTCAGGCTCCCAGGTGTCTTTTATACAGGTACCGAGCTGAGATTAGGAGCACTCTCTTAAAGGGAAGCTTAAACTTTCCACCATGGCCAAAGAGCTGTCCAAGGATGTCAGGGACAAGATTGTAGACCTGCACAAGGCTGGAATGGGCTACGGAATGGGCTAAGACCATTACCAAGCAGCTTGGTGAGAAGGTGACAAAAAGTTGGTGCAATTATTCGCAAATGGAGGAAACACAAAATAACTGTCAATCTACCTCGGCCTGGGGCTCCATGCAAGAGCTCACCTCGTGGCATTTCAATGATCCTGAAAACGGCGAGGAATCAACCCAGAACTACATGGGAGGATCTTGTCAATGATCTTAAGGCAGCTGGGACCATAGTCACCAAGAAAACAATTGGTAACACACTTTGCCATAAAGTACTGAAATCCTGCAGCTCCCACAAAGTCCCCTGCTCAAGAAAGCACATGTACAGGCCCATCTAAAGTTTGCCAATGAACACCTGGAATGCTGCTTATGACCCCAAGAACACCACCCCCACCGTCAAACATGGAGGTAGAAATGTTATGCTTTGGGGGTGTTTTTCTGCTTGGGGGACAGGACAACTGAACCGCATCAAAGGGACGAAGGACAGGGCCATGTACCGTCAAATCTTGGGTGAGAACCTCCTTCCCTCATCCAGGGCATTGAAAATGGGTTGTAGATGGGTATTCCAGCATGACAATGACCCAAAACACACAGCCAAGGCAACAAAGGAGTGGCTCAAGAAGAAGCACATTAAGGTCCTGGAGTGGCCTAGCCAGTCTCCAGACCGTAATCCCATGGAAAATCTGTGGAGGGAGCAGAAGGTTCGAGTTGCCAAACGTCAACCTCCAAACCTTAATGACTTGGAGACGATCTGCAAAGAGGACTGGGACAGAATCCCTCCTGAAATGTGTGCAAACCTGGTGGCCAAATACAAGAAACGTCTGACCTCTGTGATTGCCAACAAGGAATTTGCCAAGTATTTGCGATGGGTTCAAATACTTATTTCACGCATTAAAATTAATTTTGAATAAGTAAAAAAAAAAGTGTTTTTCTGGATTTTTTTTGTTATTTTGTCTCTCACTGTTAAAATAAACCTACCATTAGAATTATAGACTGATCATTTCTTTGTCAGTGGGACAAAATCATCAGGGGATCAAATAATTTTTTCCTTCACTGTACATGTTTGTGAGTAAATGAACCATAAGTGTTTAAAGTGTATTTCATAAGTGTACTTATGAACATACTGTTCACTTACACCTCTTCCTCAGTCATCTTAACTCTTAATCTGTTTTTTAATTTCATTGCACAATGGACACAGTAGTTTCACCTCAGAGCGTGCATTGCACTGTATGTGAGTGCACATTTGTATGCACACTTCCCCTTGTGGCCCTCTTAGCACAGGAAGGAAGTTATGAGCTGGGTTCTGCAGTGATGCATTGGTCTCACTACGCCTTTATTTATATCCTCCTTTACCATCAGGCCTCATGCCTGTGAAACCCAGCCATGCGTAATGTGAAACTGACCCTCTTTAACCAAACTGGACAAACCCAACCTTTTCTCATCCTGGTCCTGTCGGAAGGATAAATGTTCTAGGGGAAATGCTGTCGTACCTGCCCTGCTGTTTCTCCTTTGCATGCTAAATAAAAACCACAGTAAGTTTTCAGGATTTCTTGACCGCCATTATATGGGCAGGATCAGTCACTAGCTCATTTGGGCAAGGGCCTGTTGAATGTTGCGTTATTTGCTGAACTTTGTTAACAAAGTTCTAAATATGTATGCATTTTTAAAGTATGCAATTGTTATACACCACGTAAGGTGTTGTGCCTGTTTCCTGACCAATTGGGTCTGGACTAGTGAGTCTACCTTACAAGTTACAAGTGAAGTTTGTCATTTGAAATGATCCCATTCAGCCTCATTCATAGAACGATATCAAAAAGACCTTTTATTACAGTAGCTACTCTGTTCAGTGCCTGAATACAAACCCCACTAAATCACTTTGATACAGTATATGTGACCTGTGGTGGCAATGAGTCAGAATGTGCATAGGCTAATTACAAGCTACAGGCAAAACAAATGAAAGCTGTCAGCTTTGGACATGAGGTTTTCACAAAAATTAGTTTATTAAGCCCTCCTCTAGCAATCCCTCATTCCCATGAATAGCTCATTCATGTTGTTGTCAGATCCCAAAAATCATAAATAATTTTAAAGTTTTTATTATTGGAGAATGTGAACATTACACGAACTCATTTTTGAAACTTTGCTTATTGTGACTGATTTTGTCAGCAGTCACATATGTAATCTTAAGATAAATATGACCATTAGTGTCCATGGCAGTCCATGGCTACCATGTCTTCAAAAGACACTAAAAATTGTGCTTCAACAAAAGGACACTAAACAAAATCCAAACACCATGCTTTGACGCAAACAAACAATTAACTAGCCATTGGCTAATTTAAAACATTTATTGTCATCCAGCGTGACATTTGGTCGCTTATGTGATTTACTCACATTGTAGAGGATTGTATCTGTATCTGTAGATGTCTATGTATCATTCATCAGTTGGATAACTGTCTATCATATAATCTATCATATATCATCATCTGTCTTGCATTTTGATGTACCTTATAATAGTTCTTACAGATAGGCCTATTATATTCCAAAATAACAAGAAAATGTTTTTCTTCCCACAGTATGCAGCATTTTAAAAAGAGCATAGCATTTATGCACGAATCCCGTCTGAAAGGAGAGGGCTGTCTAGTTCACTGGTAAGTGAGGGGTTTGTATGTTCCTCAACTATTTAAATCTATGTTACAACTGACCACTTTAGTTGATGCTGTACCATGCAGTCACATATGGTTGCATGCACAGCAACAAATGACCATACCATAAGAGGAACCAAAATGTGCTCACAATCAAGATACCATGACAAAACAAGCCCAGGGTGACTATGTGAACAACTGATAACTAGGTGTCAAGGGGAGTGGGCTATTTTTGAACTTCCCCAAACAGACACCAGCATCTGTTTATATGATAATATTATAAATGACATGGGTACTGTGAGACTATGTTGTGCTAAAATAGTAAATAGTATTTATTTAAATATTTGCTAAAAATTAAAGAAAACATGTACAAGGTATGCAGGTGTGTTTATACATTGCCGGACATCTTATATTTGCCAGCCACAAAAAACGTATTAACATATTAATCTTACAGCTTCTCAGCTCAGCATAGGGAAACTAAAGTAGGTAATTTGGATGTCATTCCCTTTTTTTAATATTGTGAATTCACACTACTCATTTGACATATCACTTATTTCTTACTATGCAGATGCGAAGTACACATTTTCAACAAATATTAAGACCTTATAGGCTGTATACATTTTGCCGGGTAGAACAAAGAAAATGTGATTTTTAAATTTTTTAAGAAATTTGCAGATGGTGCTGGACTATGCAAAAATTCCCACTATAATTGGATGGTAACCCAAAAGTTACACGCCAAAGTTTAATAGTAACTTACAGTACATTCATTGGTACATGCATTTCTTGGGAATCATCCTTGGCATTATGAACAAGCTGAGTTACAGAAGAGCCTTTCAACATGAATCTCTTTATATTTAGTCTTGCTGGGGTGTCACGAAGTGTGACACTGGTGGTGGCATATATCATGACCGTAACTAATCTGGGATGGCAGGAGGCTTTAGCTGCAGTAAAAATTGCCAGGCCCTGTGCTTCACCAAATGCAGGCTTCCAGAACCAGCTGCAGGAGTTCGAAAACACCCAACTACAGCAGGTAATTCCTTCACAATGTATTATGGTTATTCCATTGCTGATGGTATTTGCCAACATGTAATGCCAGAACCTAATTTCATCCTAAAGGTATTAATGAAGCAACCCTTGATTACTAAAACATTGCTGTTTGAAACTCCTGAATTAGCTTCAGGTGTAAAAGTGTGGATGGATAACGTTTTGCTTCTGGGCTTTTATTTTATTATGCTTTTATAATTATTATTATTTTTGATATTATTATTATTATTATTTCTATCTCTTAAAACATGACAGCAATAATAGTCAACTTGGAATTATGTCAAAACCTAATATCATTATGTCAGGTTATGTCAAGGTTACAAGTACATGAAAAATCAGTTTAATATTTTGTCATATTTCTTATTATATATGTGAAGTGACATGCCAGTCATGATGACCCAGAATTTGTCCACTGCATTTAACCCATCCAGTCAGTGCGCACACACATTGAAGTTGTGAGTAGAACACAAACACAGCAATGAACACACCAGGGGCAGTGGGCATTTTCTGAGCAGTGGGCATTTACTGTGACTCCCAGGGAGCAGTGGGGGTGAAGGCGGTTTGCTGAATGGTACCTCAGTTGTTTCCTGTCAGCATTGGGAATAAAACCGGTGACCTGGTTTTATAGGCCTCGCTCTGTAACCAGTAGGCCACCCTGGTACCCCAATATTCTGGTTTTGAGAACTCAGAATAATCGAAAGCTGACATGCGCCTGTTAAAATAAAAAAATTGTGTCATGTACCTTTTTCAGAATACCCCACTGAACATTCATTTGTATTTGTGCATATCCAAAAATGAGAGCGGCAAGACACCTGCATTTGTCAAAAGTCAAACATTCACATATTTGGAGGAGGAAGAAGAAGCAAACATTTTTTGGGCAAACATTAAAATAGAGAGCCAGTTTGTACTGCACATACACATGCTTTGTCTTATGTTTGTGTTTTTAGGCATAACTTGTGTTCCCATAACTTGTGGAGACAGTACTGTACAAAAGTCTTTTGCACATTATATGCTTCACTAAAAAAGTTTGGAATTACATGAAGAGACAGACAAAACTGAGACATTCTAAATCTATTAGAACTTAAAATGCCTACCTGGAAACTACAGCAGTCTGCAGGCACTTGCTAAATGCAAATTAATGATAAAGTGAGGCGGTTTTCAAAGAAAACGCCATGATGAAAAGATCTTATTTATAAGTTGCTTCTATTAATTCAACCAAATCAATTTGGTGTAACCACCCTTTAAAACAGCTTTTTTCCTTGGTACACATGCACACAGTTTTTAAGGTAGTATTGCAGGTAAATTCTTCCAGCCATCTTGGAGATGATGTCACAGTTCTTTCTGAAAATCGTTTTATGTAGTCCCACAGCTGTTTAGTGAAGAAAACGTAGATAAAAAAACACAATCATAGACGAAACGTGTATATACAACGCGTTGTATGACAAGACAGACCACTAGTTATCCATTGTTATTCCATTCACACAGCAATGTGGAGTTAAATTTGTGCCACAATTTTTATTGCACAGGAATATACACAACATAGTACAGAACATAGAATTTTGCATGCATGTGAAATTTGGTGGAGAAGTGCATTTGTGCATTTAACGATATACTGGAGTTTATATCATGAATGAAAAAATTGATTCTGCAATTCATTGCACATGTTTGTCTAACTCTGACTCTGTTCTATGACGTTATTTTACTGACAAACGTTGAGAGTGCGTTATTGTAGAGCAAAAGCACTTTAATATAATGCTTGAACCTCTCCACTCACACACAGATTTCCTTTGCTCTCACACAAAACTGGATGCGCGCTCCCAGGTACATGCTCTCTTTATGAATTTTCTCTGCTCTCGCCCAGAGAGTATGCACACACTTAAAATGTGGCCGTTGCAATCACGAATCTTTGTGCTCAATGTGTGCATTTGTGCACTCTAACTGCAACCCAAGTGCTCGCAAATCCCTTAATGCTCTTGCTGTCTGGTCTTAGGCCGGAAGTGGGCGGAATTAATGACTACTATACAGTCACCATTGCGAAAAACAAGAACTAGATATTAAGTTGTCTTTTTGTGTTATGTATTTAATGGATAGCAAAGATCTATTAAAGATCTATGGACAAACTACAGCCTGCACTATTAAATTAAAAGTGACTGTGTGGCAACATTTTGGATTTTGTGAAGTAGAAAGATGTCATTGATAAGAGCAATACAGTATACAAACATTGTCAAGACAAATTCAAATATTTTGGAAACATCACTGGTCATTTAGAATCAGGAGAGTCAAAATATCACAGGAAGTCAAATTTTGTTTAAACAACACACACTTAGCAGTGATTTAAATTAAATGTGGAATCGATTCTGGTTTTTAAAAACCAATTCAGAATTGTTAGAAATAAAGTTTATTGCATTTGTTTTTAAATGCAATTTTTTCTCCCACTCCTAATATGAAATACCATTTATTCCACTTAAAATCTAACTTTTGTGCACATATTTGTGTCATTAATATAACTCCATAAAAATGCAGTTGTTTGTAGGTAAAAAAAAAATGTCAGTGTCCGTTATAATGTGGTAATTATATGCACGTAATGATTTGCTTTGCTAATTACAAAGCATTTCAATAAAAAATGTCTGTAATATTCTTATTATGTAATAACTGTTTTAAAGCAATAAAATATGAGCGACTCAAAGACATTAGTTAGGTTAGGTGAGAAACGCAATACACTTTGGTGGCAGCTGTTAAATTATTACCTTGAAACAGGTGTAAACGGATATAGCTACAGTGGTGCTCATGTTGACGATGGGCACTAATAATCTTAACAGAACCAATAATACAATGTCAAGCCAAATACAGTATGAACGCCCTTATGGAAATTGCATCATAATAAATGGCAAGAGTATTTTTAGTCTAAGCATAGCAGGAGAAACCTGCATGTCTTTGTTTATTCAGAATATGCTGATTAGGTGTATCCTCCAAATAGGAATATTCCAGTAACTGTGAAGCCTGTGATAAAATTAATTTTCATCAAAACATTATAAGCATGTAAATGCAATTACCTTTATATATAATAAAATGTATTGCATTAAGAATGTCTAAACAATATCAATCAGTGGATGTATTGTAGCACTTGTTCTTACTATAGTAACAGCAAATTATGCATAATTACATGCAACTAACCCTAAATCAACCCCCAATGCTGTTTAAACAGTATGATATTTACTGGCTTATACTTACTTTTATTTTTTTCAGTTTAGAGAATGGCTGAAGGAGGAGTATAAAGAAAATCCCTTTAATGATGAGGAGGACATCCGTGCTGTACTCGCACAAATACCCAGTGTCCCAACACTAGAGGAGAATAATCTGTAGAACACAGTGGACATCTGAGAGATCTTGACTGCTTATTTATTCCACAGAGGAAAGAAAAACTAGTCAACAAGCCATGTGGCATTCCCAAAAGACTTATGTTAATGTTGACTGTTATGTCAACTAAGTAACATGGGTTGACAATCTCATGTTACATGTTGACTGTTTTGATGGCACTGTTTTGAACATATGGACCCTTTTTTGTACATAAAACATAACAGATATTAATGTTTACTACTGAAAAAATTCTACAAAATTTTAATTTTGTTCATGATTATTAAGTATTTGCATTTCAACTATAAAAAAATACTATAGTCTGAGTGTATCTCTATCAATGTTTACTGAACACATTAACTCTGAAAAGATGTGAAAAAATGAAAAGATGAATTTCTGTTGGCCAGTTGTTTGACCAAGACTTACATTTAGACTTACAAACCTACATTTCAAAAGCACATTGAATACACATTTAATTTTGGGTGAGTTACATAAGTAACAGAAATCTATACAGCTCGGGTAAGAACTTTAAGGAGAACGATTAAAAAAAATTGTTCCCTTTCAGTCAGTCACGTTCAACGTTACGTCAACTGACTGATGTACGGGTTCTTGCTTGAGAGCCCTATCACCTTCGCGTAGAAAAAAACACGCCAATGAGTATTCGCCAGCGTTCTGCAGTGTTAGACGGCGGGTTTCAGTGTTTTTTCGTTCCGGGAAGAGCAAATTTTTCACAAAAGAGCTATTTCCTCTAAAGAGCTCCACGGACGGTGTGCGTCTTTTTAAAGATGTCTTTCCGTCTGTGCGTTTCTGGATGCGGGCATTTCCTGACTTAATCTGATGGCCATGAGCGTTTTGTCGCATGCCTGGGCAAACAGCATGCTGAGGCAGCGTTCACGGTGGGGTAATGCCCTCATTGCGAGGGCATGCCCATCTCTTTGCTGCGGTCACGGCTCTCTCTTGTAGTGAGAGGTTGAGCCCCCTCTGTTGCTCCCCAGTCCCTGCGGTCCTCCCGGTCCTCTACAGCATCGAGGTCTGAGCAGCCGCGTGGTAGTGCGGCTCCCCCCGGGGGGCCCGGTATCACTTTTGGCACTCCGGATGAGGACAGGATGTCGCTCGCTGCATCGGAGAGTGTGCTGCTCAGCCGGAGGACGATGCTGGACTCCCCCTTTCGGGGCGGGCCGGTCCAGCTGACTCTGACTCGGAGCTGACGGCCGTGCTTTTCCGGGCAGCCGCGGCCATTGGACTGGAGTGGAATCCTCCACCCAGCCCAGAGCACTCGCGGTTGGACAATTGGTTCCTGGGAGCCGCTCGGGAGTGGACCTTGGTGGTCCAGGGTGGCCGCAGCCCCGTTCCTGTCGTGCCAGCCGTAGTAAGTCGATGCCCGCTCCTCAGGCCCCTGACCAGCCCTCCAAGAGGACGGCTAAGCGGCCCTGAGTGGAGTCGCCTGGAGGGAAGAGAACTGCTCTTTTTCGGGAGGTGGTGACTGCACCGCTCCTTCCCCCGGTGGAAGGCCAGGCAGAGAATCTTTTGTTCTCTTTTGTTCTGCCGCCAGGCAATGGTGCTGGCTGCCACAGAGGTGGACTGGATGCCGCGGTCCTGCGAGTGGAGATTGCGGTCCTCCTGGCAAAGGACGCAATAGAGCCTGTCCCTCCAGCCGAGATGAAGTCTGGGTTTTACAGCCCGTACTTCATCATGCCAAGAAGGGAGGTGGGCTGCGGCCAGTCTTGGACCTGCATGTCTTGAATCGGTCCCTGCACAAGCTACTGTTCAAGATGCTCACGCAGATGCTCACCCACAGCTCGGCTGTGTCACTGCCCCGACGCAGGCCGTTCCTACGATTTGCGGTCGGGGGTCGGGCGTACCGGTACCAGGTCCTCCCCTTCAGGCTGTCCCTGTCACCCCGCGTCTTTACCAAAGTCGTGGAGGCTGCCCTTGCCCCATTGCGGGAAGTGGCCGTTCGCATCCTCAACTATCTTAATGACTGGCTCATTCTGGCACACTCTCGAGAGCAGTTGTGCGAACACAGGGACCGGGTGCTCCGGCACCTCAGCCACCTGAGGCTTCGGGTCAACTGGGAAAATAGCAAGCTCTCCCCAACAGAGGGCATCTCTTTTCTCAGTATGGAGCTGGACTCAAGTTCAGCACCAAGACGGTGGTCCCACTGAAACTCTTTCAGAGGCTCCTGGGGCATATGGCATCTACGGCTGTGGTCACTCTTGGCCTGATGCATATGAGACCACTGCAGCACTGGCTACATGGCTGGGTCCCGAGGTGGGCATGGCGCAGCGCGCACATACCAGGTGATTTATCACTCCGACGGGCCGCCGAACCTTCAGCCCTTGGTCAGACCTTGCCTTTCTACGGGCCAGGGTGCCCTTAGAACAAGTGTCCAGGCACGTTGTTGTGACGACGGATGCCTCCAAGACAGGCTGGGGGCACCGTATGCCACAGGCAGGCAGCTGTTTGCTTTTGGACCTGTTTGCTTCCCGCGAGTCCTCCCATTGCCCGCTGTTTTATTCCCTGTCCGAGGCACCCCTTGGGACGGACGCGTTGGCGCACAGCTGGCCCTGGGGCCTACACAAATATGCGTTTCCCCCAGTGAGCCTCCTTGCACAGACCCTGTGCAAGGTCAGGGAGGACAAGGAGCAGGGCTTGCTGGTTGCGCCATTCTGGCCGGCCCGGACCTGGTTTTCGGACCTGGCGCTCCTTGCGACAGCCCCTCCTTGGAAGATTCCCCTGAGGAAGGACCTTCTTTCTCAGGGACGGGGCGCCAACTGACACCCGTGGCCCGATCTTTGGAACCTTCATGTGTGGTTCGTGGACGGGACACGGTGACCCTGAGTGCCCTGCCCCCAGGTGTGGTAGACACTATCACTCAGGCGAGAACTTCTTCCTCCAGGAGTGCATACGCCCTGAAGTGGAGCCTCTTCATTGACTGGTGTTCTTCCCATGGAAAAGACCCCTACACTTGCCCGATCAGCTCTGTGCTTTCCTTTCAGCAGGAGGGGTTGGAATGGAGGTTGTCCCCTTCCACCCTAAAGGTGTATGTGGCGGCTATATCGGCCCATCACCTGGCAGTAGAAGGTAGAAGGAAGTATTTAGGGAAGCACAAGCTGGTCATCAGGTTCCTACGGGGTGCCCGGAGAGTGAACCCTCCAAGGCCGCCCCTCTTTCCCTCCTGGGATCTTTCCGTAGTCCTCTCTGGGCTGCGGGGAGCCCCCTTTGAGCCGCTGGAGTCAGTCGAGCCTAAGGGTCTGTCGCTCAAGACAGTGCTCCTGACCGCGCTTGCCTCTATCAGGAGGGTGGGGGACTTGCAGGCATTGTCGGTAAGTAAGTCGTGCCTAGAGCCCGGCTATGTGCCCAAGGTTCCCACCATGCCCTTTAGGGATCAGGTGCTGAACCTGCAAGCGCTGCCCTCGGAGGAGGCAGATCCAGCCCTTTTCTTGCTGTGTCACGTCCGCGCCCTGCACATCTACGTGGACTGCACTCGGAGCTTTAGATCAGCTCTTTGTCTGCTTCGGAGGGAGGCAGAAGGGGAAGGCCTTCTCCAAACAGAGGTTGGCCCACTGGGTTTCCCAGTGGTGAACCCTACGTTGTGATTCCTTCGGCACCCGCCAGCGAGCAGGCTCGGCGGAGGAGCCTCACGCCAGGCCCAGCACTTGTGTATGTATGCCTCTGTCAGCCCCTGTGCTAGGCTAGGTGCTCCATGGGTAGTGATTCCCCCTTGGTGATCCCTCATGCGTATCTTCCACGGTACGGTTCCCCTATCGGTGAACTCGTGTCGTTCCCTTGGCACCAGTGCGGCTGCCAGTCTCTGCGGGCAGTAAGCTGTCCCAGTAGGTAGGCCCTGCACAGAGACTTTTTAATGGGTAGTACTGCCAGGTCAGTCTATACCTTATCTCCACACTCCTTCAGCGGGGTGTGGTCTCCGCAACGGCTGCCCGTACTGACATTCCTAGCCCGTAACGTGGGTCGGCTTGCGGCGTTTTCCACAGGGACCCCATACGTCAGTTGACATAGCGTCGAATGTGACTGACTGAAAGGGAACGTGAAGGAGGGAACGGAGACGTTACATCCCCCGGCCGCAAGCCTGACTCACCGCTGATTGGCTGGGACACATCTCGGCTCCTTAGCAAGAACCTGAATGAAAGCGCTTTTGCCCAATGCTCATTGGCTCTTTCCTCTCGGGCCAATGCTCATTGGCGCATTTTTTTCTACGCGAAGGTGATAGGGCTCTCAAGCAAGACCTCATACGTCAGTCAGTTGACGTAACGTATGTAACCAGGACATTCTCTTTCATTTATGAATGTGACCTAGTAATAAGCATGAATCATGCGCAAAAAAAACCCCACATATTTAGGATTTCGGTTAATAGTGTAAGAATTGTTTAAAGCAATTTGCTGAAAGTGACTGGGCTGTATGGCACAGAATGTTAAAAGAAAATTACAGCAGAAGAAAAAAAATTTTAACACTTGTTTATCATAAAGTTACGATATTAGTTTGAAATAACAATTAGATAAGATAGAAGCTTCATATTAAAACATGCTAGCAACATGGTAAACCATGTTACCATCATGGTAAGTCACGGTAGAATTATGCTAAGTCGTGCTAACATCTTGCAAAATCATATTAGCTATGCTAAATCACATTGATAAAGGTGTGAGGCATCAATTCAATTCAACTTTATTTATATAGCGCTTTTCACAAAATGTCATTGTTACAAAGCAGCTTTACATGTATGATAAATGTACACAGCACAC
>JAZGTI010002331.1:0-36984 GCA_036877585.1 Botia kubotai
TCAGAAAGTGAGGACCGGCCAAAATGTCCTCACTTTACTCTCTTTGTCCTCACTCTGATGGTATAACTGGTCACATTGGTTCTCACAAAGATAGACACACACACACACACGCACGCACATGCACACGATTTAAACTGAGGGCAGCTTTAACACAAATAAAGTATTCTCCCTTTTAGGTACAGAAAAGACAGGAAATGCTTAAAAATATAAGACGGCATTAACTCACAAAGTCACTGGCATTAACTGACGCCCCACTATCACAGAGCAGCTTCACACTGGAGGAGCAGCCGGCCATAACTGAAGAGACAAACAGCAATCATATTTATAAACATCCCCCAGGTAACTGAATAACATTAAGTTGACTCAACTAATATCATAAAAAATAAAAACACACCCCTCTATTGGGCAAAAGCTTTATATCTTGCATAAGACTTCCTGAGGCACGGAAAACAATTCCCTCAACTACATGATTAGGCCTGCATCTGCCTCAAAGAATTACATTCAAGCCTTTAAATGTCATATATTCGGCTTCATTACACACTGGAGGAGGAAGTTCTAACAGAAGAGGAGGAGGTTAGGCAAGGAGAACACAAGGGTGAAGAAGAACAGAGTAGGAAAGCAGAGAGTTGACTGTAGTGTGTACTGCAGCAGGAACTCCATATAAAAGCTTTGGTTTACCTGCATCATGCAGAGCGGTTCTCCCCTGCAGGTCCACATTCCCCACTGGACAGTTGTGCTGGAACACAAAACACCATCACACATACATGGACATGTACTGACACTTCTTGGCCAATAAGCTTTGAACGGTCAGTGGATGCGTGTCTAACAGCACTGCACTGGTCTGTCATCAGGGATGATGGCTTGAACAGGACAACAGACAGCAGACCGGAAGGACAGAGGTATGTTAGGTTCAAAACTATTTCAGAGGATTCCGACTACAGTCTGACAAGTAAAACCAGGTCAAACGATGGAGCATGTTGCTATGATACTGGCTCTGTTGTCTTCGATCTCACAGTCTCCTGTGCTCCTATTCCTAAAATCTCATTTGGCCTCTTCGTTTCTCTCTCTGTCCTATTTTCTGGACCATCTTTTTCTCTCTCCAAATAACTCCCTTTGACACCTTAGTCACTATAAAAACACTTTTTGCTCTAGCAACAGCCTCCAAAACTGGTTAAAACAAACAGAACAGAAAATGAAGACTTCAATGTCTGTTTCCTTTAACACAATACTGTAGTTCAGAATAAAACTAGTTTTGTCTACTAAGATTTTCTTATTGTGCACAAATAAATTAGCGCAAATTAGCACAAACAAGTGAGGGTGACAACGACACTATACCTTAAAAGGAGTCAACACAAGCAATCAGAATCATTTCTGCATTACCAGCACAAAAACATGACTTAACCTCTGGAAAAACATGTTTGTGAATTAACAGAATAAACATTGAATCAAACAGCTTATCAGAAAATAAGCTCTGCCTCACTTTACTAATAAAACCTTCTTAGAATCAGGATGTCAAGTTCAATAACATGCAATTAAGTTCAGTTTATTCATTTATTGTATTTAGTCAGTTTAAATGCTACTGGACTATTTCATTAACTGATCCGGTGCTTGTATCAGCTGAGCAATAGCATGGACCTAAAAAACAACCACCCTCAGCTGTAAAAAACACGAGTTATTTCTTTGTTCCCATTAATGCAACGAGAGGATACAGAACAACAATTTGATGGCTTTCATAGAAAAAGCACATGAACGGCACAAAAACAAACTTCTGTTAGTCATTTCTAACTCGCTTTTACAGCTGTGCAGAATGTTTATAGTGTGTTTACCTGGAGTAGTTTCTGCACACACAGCGACTGGCCATTTCTCGCTGCCAGGTGCAGGGCATTTTTCCCTGCAGGAGCAACACAGATCAATGAGAGTCATTAGGGGAAATAAAGAGCTTTAGCACAGTTGCCATGCGGACCAATCTAGATGTTATTCTGAGAATGTGACTGCAAGACTGAGAGGTTTAACATGCCATGGACTACAATTCATAGTAACATCAGTTCTCGCTAGAATGTCAGTGCATTAGTTTAATAATAACATCAGGAAAACTGCGGCTTGTGTCTATAAGTTTGTCAATACTATTAATTCACACATTAGAGAAAATGCAGCTATAAAATGTACATTATGCATATAGCTTTGATGCAAAGCAAGTTTACAGGAAAACTACAAATGGCAGAGCAGTTGAGCTACAGGGACACGCTCGTGGGGGAGCTACAGGGACACGCTCGTGGGGGAGCTACAGGGACACGCTCGTGGGGGAGCTACAGGGACACGCTTGTGGGGGAGCTACAGGGACACGCTTGTGGGGGAGCTACAGGGACACGCTCGTGGGGGAGCTACAGGGACACACTCGTGGCGAGCTACAGTCCACATTCTCACCTGTAGCATCTGTGGCTGTGATATCCACACCGTGGTTGAGAATGAGATTCAGGCAGTCGAGATGTCCTCTGCTCGCAGCGAGATGGAAACTACAGGGAGGGAAAAATCTGATGAATCAAAGCTCTTTGTTTTCGGTAATGGTGCGATGAAAGTTAACCTTAAAGCCCATCAAGACCACATTGTCCCTCTTTTAAAACTACATGTCTACTTGGACATGTGATTTTTTTTAATTTTGCCTTAAGTCTAAAATCAAAACGGAATTTCCAGGGAAACCAAGAGTGAGTCACAGATCATTGCTTTCACAGGCAATTTCCTCCAAACATAGTGTAATAAGTTAATAGAACCTATAGCATGATAACATCAAGTATAGGATACAGAACGTATGGGTGTAATCATGGTAAGGACCCCTGGTGATCAGAGGAGACTGAAGGGCTCAGGTGGTCATGGAGACCCAGACATGTCATACTAGCTTGGCTCCAACAGCTTAACTGACTCTCATATCTGCAGCTCCAAGATACATGTATTTTTAGAGGTGCAGGAGAGGTGGGCTGCATGGGGCCCGTTCAAAACACAAAGATCTGCAGGCTGCATACTTGTCATCTGCCACGGTCTCTGCGGTTCAGAAGTGTCACAAACACTATCAATGTAAATATTTAATTTAAATGCCATTGAGTGTGCATACAGAAATGCAAGTAAATCATTTTTCTGTCTTTTAGGTGAACACAAACGCGCACACACACAAACACGTTAGTGTATTACAGGTTAAAAGCCGAGCAGAAAGGATTTGGGATTTCACATGAGTGAACCATCTATTAGCAGGTGCCCTCAGGAATGTCTTACACTGCATTTTACACATACAGTCAGGGCAATTTTTCCAATTCCATCTGCCCACGAGGCAAAAATGAATTTTTAATGAAAAATGCTGTACTAATGCAAGTTTCCAGATAACAATTTTAGGTTGTACGAATGTTCCTCTAACGTTTCCAATAAGTAACGAAAACATTAAAATGTTATTTTGAAAATTCTAGGAAATGTTCAAAACGTCAATTTTTTAAATGTTGTTTTAACACTATTGCTTGGTTTTAAGAACACGGTTTTAACGTTTAATTCCGTAACGCTTTTAAAACGTCCCACTAACAACTTAAGGATAACATTTTTGATATAATTAACATCACAACAAAAAAACAGTCCAACATTACTGCGAGAATACTTTTTCAAAACTTTGAGAGAACTAGCCATTCTGAGAAGGTCCCCTGTTAGCGGAGTTACCAAGTTACACACCACAATTACAGGACTACACCAAAAAGCCCCGTGGTCTGCCCTGCCTGTGTCTGCAAGCTATTCTGACCGATGGGAGAAATAACAAGCCAGAGCAGCAGGACTGCATGTGGGGTCCTGCTATATATGTACAGAGGATTTCCACAAATCAACATGTCATCTGTGTGTTCATCTACCGCACAACTAGGTACCGCAAGGCCACTTACGCCCATGTTCGGCTCATTTGGCAGCCATTAGGACACATGGACATCCACAAGCGTGTTTTGTAAATCTGGATGGCATTCATTAATTCAGCTCTGTTACACTATAACACCAGCCAGGCGACTCAGAGGACGACGAATGAACTTGATTTAGTCTTAAGAAATTCTAGCACCTTATTACAAGTCAAGTTCTTCCCTGGGCAGCAGAGCAACAGGAATCTCACACTATGACAAAAATACCCAAAGGGGAATTTTAAGTACTCAAATGAGGGAATGATACAAAGCTGTGGGTAAATCAAGCTGAAATGTGCCCATCTATGTCCTACATACACGCTGTCAGGGCAATAAAAACATCAGGGATTGATGGGAAGATCATTTGGCTCTCCAAAGCAGGAAAATACCAGCAGAGCCACCAGTGCTGGAGTCCACAGTGTGACCATGTCACCAGTATCACTGATTGATGTATTGTGTTATTTAATAACAGGCTATAAAGATTCACCTCCGACACCAAAATTCTTCTACTGCATTTAGTCTATTAAAAATGAGCTTTTTATAGTATAAAAAGGCATCAGCTAGGGATTTCTGGACCAAAAGCTTTCAGAATAAGATTAAGTAGCAGTTTTAGAGAAATAACTCCCAGCTACTATAATTAGTCAGTGTACACAAACAGAATCAGTGAAGATCCACTTCCTGCACAACAGGCCCAGGCTGTTTTCCACTCTTCTGGACCATTTTTAATCTTGTTGTACGCTGGGTCAAGCGGTTCTGGACACATTGTTTGTTTTCCAAACTTTTTTCCAAGTCTTGGTCAGGCACCAAAACAAACCTCAGCAGAGACTGGACACAACACAACAATTAGTGAAACGTCTGTGAGGACCAGATGATGTCAAACGCATGGACCAGTCTGCTCTATGATCAAGACCACAGACACAAATCCTGGAACATCTAAAGAAATTCATAGAAAATGTGACCTTACCTACAGTTACTGACAAATAAGAGATGTGTGAAGGAAGTGTGTGTGTGTGTGTGTAAAATAGGAGAACGTACGCAGAACGTCCCTCCACATCGAGTTTGGTGGGAATGATGCCCTTCTTGCTGAGCACTGTTGCAACCTTGTCCGCCTCTCTCCTCTCCACTGCCTTCATCAGCCGGTCATCATACTTATTCCAGTCTGTGTTCTACAGGAAAAACAGACAGACATACCGTCACACCCTGCATTCATAACTTCAGCATTTACACAGACACCTGAAGGCTATAGAACAGTCACATCATCATATACACAAAGACAGCAGTGTCAGTTTAATAACAGTGCTGACATCACTCCCACTGACCTGACCGTCAGCATAGTAAAGCACAAAGTATGATTAGCTGAATTAAGGAAAGTGAATAACATCAGCACACCAAACAACACATTCAGCTATTAATTACACAAGCCATCAGAGAACTAACAAACTGAAATCAAACGATCATTTGACAAAATACAGAAATAATGTCTTAAATGTACATTTACAAAAGCAAATCTGGATAAAATCTCTGCCACTTTGGGCATTAAAGATGATTGTAAAACTGAGAGCCGTAAGCCTGGCGTGACGAGTTCACACAAGCTGTTCAAAGACCTTCAAGCTCCAAAAATCTCAGACAAAAGTTCAGCTCTTCAGGAGAAGTGTACAACATTCTTGAAGTTCTTGCATTTGTGAAGAAAGCCATAAGTCACTCTTCCCAACTGGGAAAGTTCACAACACACACACACACACACACACACACAAACAGCCTCTTTCCTTTCAGCTGTTTCCAAAAATATAAAGGACACAAAGAAAGACAAAGTAGAGCAAAGTTCAGTCACAAAGTTCTACTGGAGAACTTCTTGATACCTACAAAGAACGTGGAGGTGCATTTAAGCCATCGACTCATCTTGGTGGTCGGAGAAGTATAAAAATAAGAAAAGTCCTTTATGCCTATCCAACAAAATGAAGAGAGAGAGAGATAGAGAGAGAGAAAGAGAGAGAGATATTCAGGTCTTCAGCAGAATTCCCCTTTCCAGCAAGCAGCCTGTGTATTGCAGGAGGACCAGAAACATCGGTGGAGCTCTCTAGCTTCTCCCCAGCCCACAGTCTCTCCTCGAGGCTTCATCACGGCACGAGACGCAAGCAAACACACAGAGAGAGCTGTTGTAGTGCAGGGACCTGCCCTGGGACAGCAGCTCCTCCTCTGGGGCAGAGTCTGTCTCTTTCCCTTTCGGTCCTTCTTTCAAAGAGAAATCAGACCGTCCTTCTGTCTGCATAGCCTCAGTTTTCTCAAACGTTGCTGTTTTCCGCTCTCTGGTTCTGGTTCTGTCTGCTTCGCTCCTCTATGACAAATGACAAGGTTGTCCAACCTCTGGTGGCAAATATGTGAGCTCTTCCAGGTCTAAAATATCTCCATAAACGACACACAGACAAACCTCTCAGGCTGGTTACCTCTATTTTTTGACCCCCAGACTTTTCTGCAATGACTGATTGGGGTAGAACTGCTAATAATAAACCTTCCTCGCATATCTGGTTCATGAGTAACCGTCATGGTGACGCCCATAGGTGCAAGGAGAGAAACAAGGCAAGCCAAAAGTGAGGAACCTCACAATCGACATATTGCAACACCAGCAAATAAAGCTACATTAAACTCTGTGAGATTAAAATCTCAGATCCAGACCAGGTCAGAGACCGGCGGTCTGAGAAGGCGCTTTCAGCCACATTCAAAGCATCAGGAGGTGTCACGGCACATGGGTGCACAGTGGCAGGATTGGGTGTCAGATTTTTACAATCAACTGGGATATGGGATATGGGACCCCCCAACCATCTCAGAATCTTATTGATAAACACAGCACATAAAATCCATTTCTAAAACGATGATGTCAGTTTTTAATGGGGCGGGTGAGAGGTTTCAGAGGGGATCAAAAGACAGAAGGGATACATTAGATTTTCACCAGTGGGGGAGTTCAGTTACCCCTTAATAGGCCCCACAACCCCCACCACAGTCTGTGGCACTGATAAACCAGCATACATGTGAGAATACCCACACATATAGCATGTCATAAGAGGGGGTGTAGGGTACGTACTCTCCAACCTGCTCTGTACCATAGAAACATTGAAACATATTCAACTGAAACAGACACAAAGAGGGTCAATTCCCTTAAATAAGCTTAACAGTGTAAGTTAGTTTCACACAACTTAACATGATGATATGGTTTCTATGTGGTTGTTAGTGTTGACTAGGTTAGTACTGTGCTTACAGGACCAAAACGCTACCTAAATATAAAACAGCTCATCTAAGTTATTGATAATCAATACACAAAATCATAATATCCTCTATTTGCATCTATTGATTACGGTACACATTAAGAGACTCATAATCTGTCTACAGTAGACAATAGGCGTGTCTGTAATAATGCATGAAAACAATTTGCACACAGGTATTAACAGAAGGTGGGATCAGATCTGTTTGTTTTGTGTAACAGGGTGTGTGTGTAATGGTGATTTAGTGTGCACCTACGGCATCTACATAAACACGATGTATTCCTTGAAGGGCTGTTCATATTTAGCAATTACAAGGTAACATACTTGATGAGGACGTGATGAGGTCTAAAGTAATAAGCGCTCTGGTTGGACAATGTAACTAGGTTAGATACTGGCTGCCGGGCAGTCTGGGTGACTATGTGCTATAACTCATGTCAACACTCCCACCTCCCCACCAAACACACAAGAAAACTTCTTGTCTGGCAACAGCAAACTAATGACAGGCCAATAAATCAAATCATATGGAAGAAGGCTACAGATACTGGAGTTATAAGCCAGAATGTCATAAGCAAAACCAAACAGGTAGTTTGGGTGCCACAAAATGAGCAATCAAGTATGCATTTCTGCACCAACACATTTTCATCTTGGTGCCATGAGTATTTGCTCCAGGAGATACAGCTAAGAGTTACTAACAGCATAAGATGCAGGACAAAATCTCCACAATCTCACTGGTAGTTCACTCAAGAGTCTTGATTTGTCCTTGCTTTGTCACATGACCTTCATATCTGCTTTAGACGTTTCTTCCAACATTTCCAGTATTCTGTCCCACACGCCTTCAACCCACCAGAGCTGTGACAAGCCATCCACACATCACCAGGTCTGAATTAGTACTGCACAGACGAGTGAATAGCTGCTGAGAATGCTCTCTCTCCCCACAGAGAGAAGCAGAGAGCTGACATGCTTTATTTAGAAAGATCCGGAGACAGAGGTAACCTTCTGATGCAACGACTGAGGGTGGGGGTGGGAGGGTATAAAGAGGTATGGGGGGCTATGCAGGTTCATGCAGGATATCCCATCACTAATTCTACATCAAACAAAACATAATCTCTCAGCTGGAGTTCACAAGCCCGAAACGCAGAACTATTTTTTTAAGAAGAATAAGCAACTGACAAATACGCAAGTACGTAAAACCAAGTGTCACCCCAGGTCACATTTTTAAAAGCAACTCTAATTCTTTGTGCTGAACGTGGCCGACTCGTTTGAACTTTTATCTGCATATTTCTCACATTCATACACGGCTTCAAAAACTTGCAAATCCCTTTCATGTTAGAAATAGCCTTTAATGATTTATTTCACAGCATCTTGAGAGCAGAGGGAGCGCTCTCCTGTGTAAAAACACTGGACTAAAGGGCCCCCCTCTTCGGTCTCCATTCATGTTTGGATTATATACATTCAGCTGGTGGATGCCTCTGGCACAACAACACAAAATTGCTGAAGTAAATTTTGAAGTAAAAGTCTTATCTTACACAATACTTGTTCAAAATTCTCCATCCAATCAACTGTTATTAATTGTTCTAGATAATTACTTTTATTAAGCCAATATTCAATATTTGGTTTTATTGAGAGTGTATGACATGTATAAATGACTTCTCTCTTACAATGCAATGATTTTGTGTCATCGTGACAAATAAAACAGTTCAACTTTGGTTACAGACTACATTTTGTAATTAGCAATTCGCACCAAAACACATTTTTTAAAAGTACCCTCCAATCTCTGGTAGCTACTTTGGAGCCCCTAGTGGCCTTCTGAGGGTGTAATCGGTTATTACTGTGCACACTGTTGTTAACTGGGGTCTACTTCAAGGCCCAGTGACCCTTGTCGAGCTCTGGGTTAAGCTGTTGCTTTAATTAGGCAGCTACCCTCCAAAAGGCATTCTGATGATCTCAGCAAGTGTGTTGTTATGCTAAAGAAAGGTTGTGAGGGACTAATGGAAGGCGTTTTGTTTATATCTACACTGGCAAAACTGAGGCAGCTATTGGCCAGTAGCAGTTTCCAGCAACCTTCTGATTGACAAGGCAAATGGCACCATGCCGACAAGGCACATTCGAATGCTCACACATTATCTAATCTTCATGCAGAATTAAAGGCTAGTTAGTTTTGACTCCACCAGTTACCCTCAGTTAACAGTAAACAAGAGGATGCGAGGAAACAGCAGCCTGGAGTCTCACTGTTTAATGGAAGAGCTATTATTACATATATTAAGAGCTGTTATAATAATAATAGTCACAATAATATAATATGTATATTATCTTTTGCAGTTGCCAATCCACATTTGCTTCTATCCATTCACTAACCCTTTTATTAAAAAAATAGGGCAATATTGTACACTATTGGTATTAATAGGACGTTCTAGACACACACTTGGGTCATCAACACGTCCAGCTGTTTGATCGCGAATTTTGGATTTGACTTGACCCAGCAGTCAACCCATTTCCCTGCCATTCTCCTCTACTTCCGACAGCCGGGTTAAGTCCGAGGTCATATTTCAGCTGACTGTACATCAATTTCATGCTTTTGCAGACCTGCACTGCTTACAGTATTTGTCAGCGAATCCTAAAACCAACTGAGGACAATCTAATGATATGACATCATTAATGTTCCTGTTGTTATTTTTATTAGTTCTTTTAAGCTGTCATTAAGTATTACAGCAGTCACTTATAAATATTCAAGCGTCTGACGATATTTCAAAAAACATCTTCATTAAAACGAACAGCCATGATCAGTCATGTCTGAGAGCGGAGTGATTAATGTTCAGCGAACACTGTAAAAACAAACAGATAACAGCGGAATAAAGAATTAACTCATCTCATTGGCATGCCAGTGCCTCTGTTTGCATAATGCGCAAGTACCTGGCAAGGGTTCAAGAAAAATACACCACAGGGAAAGATGCTTCAGTTAATTAGAATGCATAAATCAACAGCAGAAGACAAACGCTCACTTTTAGCTGTGTCAGGTCATATCAGGTCTTGGATACTGAGATATGGCACCCAGCACAGCAGGGTCATTGTGTTCAGAATGGGTAAAAAGCACAAGATAAATATTAAGCCAGTCTGATTTCTTATTCATCATTCCTTCAGTAGAGGAAGACAAAGAGCAAGAGTGTGAAAAAGAGACCCTAACAAACATGAATGGACACAGAGTCGAGTGGATTTTCAAAGGGGGGGGGTTAGGGGGAGATTATCCTGCACTGGCTGGCGCCAGAGAGTCCAAACTCTTTATTAATGCTGAGGTATCATTATATAGCAGAGTTGTATCACCACTCTGATGAATGAAGAGCATAAATTTTACACCCAGTGACTCCCAACTAAACAAAATTGCCCACAGCTCCCAAATAAACAGCTCCCACAATTTATATTTTAGTTAAAATTTTATGCGGCTTTGAAGTGAGACCCTCTTATATTTTTGAACCATCTAAACTATGAAAGGGACTCCATTAAAAACTGGAGCTTGTTGTATTTTGACATTCTGACGGATGTGTGCTGGCTAAACCTTCCTAAAAATGCAAAAACATGGGATATCTGGATAAAACAGACTAAATCAAAACTGTCCTGTTTGATTAAATATGCATAACATGAGACAGAAAGAATAAAAGGGAGGGGTTAAATATCTTATAATTGTGAAGCAAAAAGGAATTGCCTCTTAAAAATTACAGCCACAGTGGGAAATACTCAATATTTGGATTACAGTACAGTGACCTTGGCTGCTCCCGTTTTTTGTGGGTCCTGCTGCATACCATAAAACAGCAGAGTGTGACAGAACTCTCACACATTCTTGTTCCTATTGGAACACCGAAGCCCCCTAATGGTCAGGCGTAACTCTTGAAATGATTCATACAAATATAAACACACAAAAGCTATGCACAGATTTCCGGCATGTATGCATATGCATGTCCTTTAATATGACCTACAACTTACCCAGACACCAATGATTACCAAGCTGCCCACAGCATTCCAACAGATGCATATTTCATTCATTCCTGTAAAATCCCACAGGAAAAACCAAAGCAAGAACTCTTTTCAATTTACTTAATCTGGGCCAATACTGCACTGGCCTCAGGGCAACAGCAAAGACAGCAATGGCTGTGTGTGTGTGTGTGTGTCATAAAGGGGATACAAGCCCTAACCTGCTATTCCCAGCTAGCGGGACGGTTGCTAGGCTTCAGCTGGCACAGTCACAAAGAATGACAAAAGTGTGACACTACTTTTGTCTCTTCCCCCCCATTCACAAACACAGTGTGTGTATTAAGTTACTTCAAATCAACATCTGAACATACAGCGTTGATTAAAGAGACAACTTGTGTTTCTACTGAACTTCATCACACAATCTTTCAGTTTTAAACAAGTCAAACCAGAAAACACAACCGACAAAACCTCCCTGGAAAATCATTCCAGTGATTAGTGAGAGTGTAACCTCCTGGCAAGTAAAATCAGGCAAAACAAGACTGAAAAAAAATCTGCCTCATCTTAGTTTATTTATGCCTAATGCCATATATGTCCCATGGGGGCAGCACTGTTTTCGTTCTATGCCTTGAAACTATTGTTTCCAGCCTGAAGTCATGTAAAGCTACGAGGCTAGTTTGACTACCACTTGCCGATTTGTTTTAACATCAAATATGATCAACATAGCAGAGTCTGTGGGTGTACTTGTGTTAAATTAGATAAGGTGTCTGACTTTTTCACAATTTCTTTAAGTCAAGAATCTTTACAGTGAATCTGTAGTCAAAGCTATTGTTGCCGTGCTTCAGCACTGAACTGCGCTGTGTGTGGGCTGTGGTCAGCAGAACCAGAGCCACAATGCAAAAATCACAAGCTGTTGTCACAGATGTTTAGGCTGTTGGGAGACCCAGTTTCATCATGCTTCTCCCAAGCTGAAACCAAACCAGTTCAGGCCTATCAAATCCTCAAAAGGTTCCCGAAGAACCTAGACACACACATTTGATTTTACAGTGGATAGCTGACATTCTTACATCACTCCCAAAGGCCTGAAACACCATCATAAACGAGTAATTGTTTTTTTCCTGAGGAATTGTCAGTTGTAAGTTTATTATATACCAAAAAAAAATGTAAAAGGTAAAAAAAAAAAACATTTATAAATATACTCAAGTGATGTAAAAAACATAAAACTTATAAAAGACAATTGTGACCAGATATGAATTAGTTATTCATAAGCATTGCATTATAAGCAACAGTTTAAAAATAAAAGCTATTGGTTTTTCACATAGGTGTAAGCTTTGGCAACAAAATGAAGTTAACGCATGCAAATGGACGAATTCCAGGAATACTTTACACATCTCAATGTCATGCAATGAGAAATAGGTTAGTATATATAATAACGAGTGTGTTATTTGTACGTGTTTGTGAGGATATGCATACGAAACGAGTGTGGGCAAGCACAGAACTGCAGCTTGACTGATAAACAGCTGAACAAGCACCCTAGCTTTTAAAACAACAGAGCCCTGAGTAGCGACATTTTACACACCCAGAAAACTATATCCCTTTAAAAATCACATGGCTGTGATTCCCAGCACACACACATAATAAAAATAACAGTTATAGCAAACCTTTTAAGTGACCACACCTATCTCAGATATGCACGAGTCCACATCTTCTCCTTTTGCAGGAATGTGGGTGTTTTGGTCATGTCTCTATTGCCTCTATTAGTCTCTATTCAGGTTCTTCCCAAGAGAACAGAGGAGAGATAGTGGGACAGATACAGTGGAAAAAAAGATTGAAAATACAGTAAATGGGGTCATTTGAGGGACGGCTTAGGACAAAAACATGCCAGATGTTGGACTGTTTACACCATCATACAACCGGGCAGCATCTGGTACACATATCAGCACATTCCCCTCTCCTTTTCTAACTGAACACTGGATGACTTCAGCAAAAATGAACTGAAGAATGAGGAAGTGCTAGAAAAATCTGCAAACGATCAAAACCTTTTTGCTGACAAGTCCTGCAGCTAAAGATTAAGTAACCTGCACCATCCACTCATTAACCACAGTGATCAAACGCCATTAAAAAGATGGTGACCAAAAATGGTCATATTTTAACAAACGACAGGATTCTGTATCTGTTGTCACACATCCTCCTTCTCCACAAACTACTTTCCCTGAGTGTTTATGAAATCACATTGCCATTGATCTGAAGGTTCTGATGAAAGTGTTCAAATTAATATGCACCCAGGGTTTTAAATCTGTGCAAAATTAACACACTTTTACATCATTTATAATCGTTGATGATTATCTGGCACAGTAGAATATAATTAGATCCATTTTCTTGTGGATTAATTCATAATTATCTTGCATTCATAATTATCTTGCATTCTACGTGATTCATAATTATCTTGCATTCTAAGCATGTAATGTGCAATGGTACAAAGTTGTTCCTGAATAAGTTTTCATTTTATTTGCCCCGCCCTCCAAAAACCGTTTATGAAGGAATGCGAGCATAACTAAACTCTGCAACTACAAGTCAGTGAAACGCTTCAGTGAAAACAGAAACATAACATAAACTACGACAGTGTTCTGATGACAGTGTTCTGATGACAGTGTTCTGATGACAGTGTTCTGATGACAGTGTTCTGATGACAGTGTTCTGATGACAGTGTTCTGATGACAGTGTTCCGGGTTCCAGTCTCATGAGCTATGCCTACAAGCCTGAGGGCTTTCAACTACAACACATTCCCATTGCCTGTAATCCCCAGCCATTTATTCATCCCAGTCTAACCTTCAATCCTTACTGGCACTTTCCCACTACACCGGGGGCCCGCACTTAACACAGCAAAGCTTTCAGAGAGACTTAATGGGCACTACAGACAGATACAGACAGAGCGAGGCTTTCAGACAGGCACAAACACTGATACACCATGTTTACACACTTGTGTTCTTCCGCCTATCGATCCGAGGGGAGAAAACAACATTTCTCAATATGAAATTCCTGCATGACATTGTAAAAGTTTGACCGGTTAATTCTTTACGAAACATTTTGCTAATGGTTAAACATTTCACACAGAGTTTGGTTCAGTTACATTTCTGATTTTAAACCATTCTGACTGAAGAAAGGGTTAAATAACAAACAATAAGAAATGATCTCATTCTTTATTTAAACATTATACTTATTGGATTTATAATAAGATAACAGCACAAAATGAAAATGGGTCTGAACACATCTTCCCCATACACCCCTATAACGCATCCTAAACCTCTATCCCACAGTGCCACCAAAAGAATAAATTAAACGAGGCAAAGGAAGTTAAAAAAAAAACCTAATTCTAAACTGGGTTGTCCGATGAAGCAGCCTCAAATCAAACCAACAGAAAAACAAACTCTAAAATGAGGGAAAAATGTATTCTTGATAATTATTAGGCAGAAACAGAGATGCTGTGATGAGCAATTAGCATGACAATGCAATAACGATTGCCTTCAATGACAAATCATTGCAGCGTCTCTGGAGACAGAAAGCTGGTTGAGAAACACATGACCTCACAGAACATGTTTACCTCAGAAAACATCTCTACCTCAGAAGCTCAGTCAACAGCTCCATTTCTCATCAGTTTTCCAGAGTTGTTTGTGTTCTAAATACTGTAACTGTTCACAACTCGAAAATAAATTCCAGCAGGTGAGGAAATGTTTCCAGGAGCTGCCTGGACGGAGTTACCTGCTCTGACACAAGCCAATTTATAGTCAAAAAGATGGAGGGACAGATGTTATACTGCTTGTACAGAGCAGGTTCTGGTTAATCTTACTAAATGTTACTTGGCTTAACAGCAAACTTAACGTATACTGACTGACTGGTACGTGGACTGACCCTCCACCTAACATAGTGAATACACAGCATGTGGATTGTACAACTAAATTAACTATGTTTTTTGGTGCAATTTTAAATGGCCCCATGAAAAAACACTTTGGGTTTCGATGTGCAGCTGATAATAGTCCAATAAGCCTCAAGCACTGGAAACAACAGTATGTTTTGCCTCTAAAACAGGAGACTTTAAAAACCTGAAGACTGTAGTGGATCAAGTTTAAAGCTAATAGAGCTAATAGATCCTATTGTAATTTCCAATATGTCAAATAATACACAAGGCCTCATGTACGAATATGTAGTAATAAACTAATAGCAAGTTAATAGCAGTTACGGTAAACCGCATACTGAAGTGCTTTACTGTTAACCTGCGTTACTTTTTGGTACCAACGCAGCCTTGACTGTTAAAAACAAAGAACGCCTATTTGTAATTCAGAACATCAGCTTCATCAGTCTGCAGATCAATCAATCACCAATCAACAGCCAAAGACAATCTTTAACCAATGAAAACCATTCATTCACTGGAATTTTGAAAAACCAAAGCAAAACCAGTTTGAGCAATCCGTCTCTCTCTGTTAAATGGCTGTTTGTTCTTTGACATGTACTGAAAACAGAAGCTGCTCAATGCCTGTGAGAAGTGCTGAGGACATGGTGCACACATTTAACTGGGGCCTCAGGCTTGCCTCAGGCAGTTCAGAGACAAACCAGCTCTGCTTACACACTACAATACTTCTGAAAGTGGAAAATAAACATGGCACTGTGCTAAATTGACTAGACATTTCACCTCACAAATGTCGTAAAAACTTAAAGAAGATTAACAACAAACTGAAGTTTGGTCCAAACACTCGCTCCTCCTAATGACATAACGGTCTAAATCAGAAGATGCAACTGCAGACTCGTCTATCAGAAGTCTTGACAGACAAATTCAGCACAAAGAATCTGAATGTGACAAAAAGAGATGGCATACACCCACAATCCTTTGTGCTCTGTTAAATCAAAGAGAAACCAGTGACTGGCTCTGAGAGGGTATGTAAATGACGTTTTGTGTCTATTAGATACACCAGCAAAGAACACAGCTTACAGTTTAAGAACACACTTTACAGTTTAAGAACACAGCTTACAGTTTAAGAACACAGCTTACAGTTTAAGAACACTGCTTACAGTTTAAGAACACTGCTTACAGTTTAAGAACACTGCTTACAGTTTAAGAACACTGCTTACAGTTTAAGAACACTGCTTACAGTTTAAGAACACTGCTTACAGTTTAAGAACAGCGGATTCTTTTTAATTCACAATAAATGTTGAGCTTACCTGACATTTCCTTGCACAATGAGATCCGACATCAAAACAAAACACTTCAAAAGGGTTCAATAACTAACCCCCCAAGCAGCCCACCATACTTTGTGCCAAGCTCTTAGACATGGAAATTAAACGCGGGGTGGCCTTCAAGTATCTGTTGCCATTAGCAGCCTCTAAATTAAGGCGTTTTTGGTATTTCTGATACAATATTCTGTATGTTTTAAAGAAAACAATTTCACTCAACTTCAGAAGCTCACGGAAAATATTCCGATTTAAAATGATCACAGGCCCCGTTCAGACAGACTTTAAAACTGAACTGGGAGGCAAGTTTAAAGTTCACAAAGGATCGCCTTAAGTATTCATTTATATAGCACAAAAAATACATATCGCACCCATACAGCTTTCACGTCCTGGTTGTTATACAGTATGAAGTGTCAAAAGATTTGCCTTACTGACCGGAGTACAGCTTTGAAAAACTTAAACTACAACAATACATTATATAACACACAAGAAAGTAAATGACGTGATTAAACCGCGTCTGGACATGAAAATGTGCGATTCCGATTCACGAGTTCATATTAGACTAAACAAGTAAATCTGGTTGAAACTAGTAACTTACTGTGATGGTAACTTCATGCTTTTTCAGTCGGTACTTCAAACTCTTCATTTTTCTCTTTGGTTGTATAAATAAAGAGTAACTTACAGTTTATAAGTTGAATATATTACAACAACGGCTATGTTTTACGGTCCCTTTTGATTACGCAAATCAACTTTTAACGTATAACAATACGCTGCGTTTTTCCACCTGACGCGAAACCCACCAGGCTTATCTGCACACGATGCTTGACTGACAACCCCGTAACCCAATGGTCGTTAGGGAAAGTAGAACTAAATTGTGTTTAGACCAATCAAACGCCAGAGGAGGTGGGACTTCCTTACGGTCCCAGCAGCTTTTGAAAGCGTAGCTGGGAACAACAGGAGATGCTGTCGTTCGCTGACGCGATCCTTACCTGGAAAAGGGCTGGACTTTGTCTCTGAGGAAGTTTATAAAGTTAACTTAGAAAATGTTTATTTCAGATCAAGTATTTCTGAGTGGAGATATACAGCGCAGGAAAGTAAAATGCTCGTGTTGTAAATACGTGTATTTATCTGCGATTTTCTCAGAATTTGCGTGATAATTTACCACGAGCTAGTCTTGTTTTCATTAACTACGAAAGAAAACTGTTTTTCTCACAATATGGGTTTGCATCCATCGTGCAAAACGCTAAAAGCAACACACAACTACAACTGCATTACTAATGACAAGAGCAAAACAATCAACTGGCTGTCACACCTTTCATTTTATAAGATCTTGAAGCGATATTTTTTATCGTTGTTTATGCACATGCCACTCAAGAGATATGTTGCCCTCTTCTGGCCTGAAGTTGAATAAATAAAACTTCTGAATGAGGCGCTGGAGGTGTCAGATCACAGTTCTTAAAAAAAATACAACTTTTATTTTAAAATGTGAATCCACAATCCAAAATATTTGCACGGTTATTATTTATAATTATGTACTTTAATTATTACCTTCGACAGAGCACCATGTTTAATTCTGTTCTAATATTAAGCATTTTTTTCTTGGTCTTGCTCATCTACATAAACGTTAATGCATTTATATAAAACCCATAAACTTGAATGAAAATGAGACATTGTCACTATCATCCCCTTTAGAAGACTGTCAAAATCATAAATAAAATCATAATGCTCTAATAACAAACTGAGATCCATCTCCCTTTTTATGCATGGTTGTCATAGAAACTTGGTTGCCATGGCTTGTGCTGATTCCCTGTCTAAAAGTGAGCAACTGACAGAAAGAAATGCCTTTTTATAAACCCTCAGGACACTTATAGTGATTCAGCAGAAAATTTGACCCTGTCACTCCCACACTGGTTCCAGGAAAAGTAAAGTGCTATGAGACTGAAAGCATTGCTTAAGAAAAAAAGCAATTTTTCGGGTCCCAAAATAAATGACAATCAAAATATGCCTGGTGACAGGCAGGTGGTCCTAGCATATTCTGCATAGATAGATCAAGTGATGTAAGATTGACACCCACATTTGTACTGAGACAGAATGTCCAGTTGTGCCTTTATCCAGTTTAACCGTGTTAAGGGTTGTTTCAAGGAAATAACATATTTTTAACATCAACCAATAACTATAAGAATACTATAAACAGACGATAAGAAAATACATGATTACAGAAATACATGATTAAAGAATTACGTGGTTACATGATTAAATTTTATCACACAACATGATTATTTTCCTTCTTTCACTGAATATGAATCAACAGGATTAGGCACTTAAATGTATGTGAGTCACAACGGACGGCTGATCGTCTAGGATAATACAAAGTGTTTCTATACTCCTGGAGGCATCTGCATGACCTTTAACTGAATGAGAATGAGAATTCTGGAGGCAGTTCTTAGCTAGTAGGAAAGGTAGTTCAGCCCTGTTAAAACATGAGCTGATGCTTAGATATCCAATTTTATGTCATAGAGGGATGTCAAGATGTGTCAGAGACGATAATAGAATCAGGAATCAGTTTAGTTAATGCAGCTTATTCTACAGCAATAGCAAGGAAAAGGGAGAAGCTGAAATCTGGTTTATAATTTCTCATGCTGTGAATGGGTTTTCTTGGGTGTTTCTTGGGTGTTTCTTGGGTGTTTCTTGGGTTTCTTGGGTGTTATCAGGCAAATCAAATGGCAAAGCTCCACTACATAATAATGTGTTGACATCAGAGGAGTCAATCAAAAGGACAATGTATGTAAGAGTCAAAGTTAGAAATGAATGGCAAACATTTGTCCTGTTGCTCAGATGAAAGATTTAAATTTAACTATTTTAATGGTTTAAATTAACCATTTAAACAATTCTTATGATGTATTATTATTCATTACAAAATGTATGGTTTCAGTCATTAATGCTCATTGGTCAACAGGTGTGGTTTACTGTATTTATAATAATGCACATCCACCATGAACTTTTCACCATTTATATAAGATAAGTTATGTTGCATATGAACACTCTGTTACTGTTTACACATCAGGGATTATATCTTGATGGCATTTAATGATTTTACAGTTAACATTTTAAGAAACATTTAGTAACTTTAGGTAACTGTTTTATAAATGCAATGGGGTACTGGTGGCCATGGTATATTGGGAATATACTACAGTATGTACAGTACAGTAATGTACAGTAATTCTCACTGCAAAGACAAATGTCTAGAGTATAGCACAACTCTCATATCTTATTGTTAGACTTATTCTTAGAGTTATTGTCTCACTGCAAAACAAGAAAATAAAACAAAACACAGACATGATTATTTGCATTTAACATTTCATTTTAAAAGGTCATCCAATCAAAGCTTAAAAATAAGTATAAAATATTTACAATAATAAATAACTAGCAAAAATTCATGTAGTACAATACATGTACATTATGTTTTAGGTTTATACTCATAATAATAAAATAAATTCAAGGGCGGAAAGAAATACCACTTAAATGTTGTAGGCAAAATACATCAAAGAGAACAAAACAGAGTGGGTGAAATGTCATTCTAATCTAGCTCATAATGGGAATACACTAATATAATGGTGTGCATTAGGAAATGACATGTATAACACAGCTCCGCTTAGTAATAGGAAACCATTTCCTCACAGGAAATCCTATTAACAGTCAGCACCTGATTATATTAGCACACTCAGTGGGATACCAAAGTGAGCTTTTTAATATTGACAAACATCCATAGGCAAACTGCTAACTTTGCATCCACACAGCACGACAGTAAGTCAAGTCACATCCTGGATAAACATCAAGGCAAACACAAGGTGTAAAACTCTAAGGGAAGGTAGTTCATACCTGTACATATTTGATCATGTCATGTAAAAGCAACAAACACAGACATACAAGTTACAAAAATATACATACAAGACATTGTGTATCTGCTCTGAACAGATACACAATGCGTACACGAACAGGACCTTCAACGGCACAATTCTGAGCACGCAAACAAACAGTATTCAAATTACATTTAAGCGCACACGTAAAATGAGACCAGCAGAGTTAATGGAGGAATAGTTATAAACACCATTTTCCTTCTACGAAATACTGGCACCTTTGGTCTGGTCTTCAGTGGGAAAATATTTGTATACAGAAAAGGATTTGCTATTGACCAGATCATTGCTCGTGAGCGCGTGAGGAACGACATGAACGGAACACCATCAGGACTTCTGTGTCATTAAAAGGCTGCTGAGTGTGTGACTGTAAACAGTAACAGATGTACTGTCTTTCTCAAAGTTTCCAAATTGCCCCCAAATGACCATCATAAGCTTCTATGTAAGTGGTTTATAACACAACGTGAAGCATTCTCAGTTGTGAACCCAACTGCCCCTTTCATGGGTAATTAACTGGGTGATTCTGCAGAGTTGTGATTTCTAAAAGGGACTGGAACACATTTGGACGTGTGCGAGGAGGGTGATATGGCTACGCCCGACAAAATGAAACATATTTCTAACTAGCCTGATGTGTTTGTATTACAAAGCTCTGATGAGAATGGTGGTATCTTGGCTAAGCGCCTGTGGGAGTGTCTGTCAGTAATGCTAACTGAGAATCTGACAGAACTGATAGGGAAGTTCGGTGGAAATACAGGGAGAGAGTTTATCCTCATTTACAACCGGAATGTGTTCCAATGATGAAGAGAATTGATCTGAGAGGACAATCAACAAACTGGAATATAACCTTACTTTGCTTTTGCATGAAGTTGCATCACCTTTTGCAGGTGATGTGGTCATCCTATTAAATCCAGTAAAAAGCATTGAATGGTGTATAATCTATTGGATACTTGGCAATATTCAATCACTAATGAAAAATGCTGTAAATGTGTTTACACAATTATTATTTGAAACGATTCAAAATGGTCGGTGATGAAAACATAATTGAGTTTCACATATCCTATGTGTGTGTGTGTGTGTGAAAATGAAAGGTACAGTAATATAGACTGCATTATATTTACTTAAAATAAACTGCCACAAGAAACGACAATCATATTTGTAAGTTTTTACAACAAATGCATAATTACAGCACATGAATGGTAAGATGCCAATGACACTAAAGATTGACACTAAATTAAAACGATTGTTTTTTTACTAAGCATTACCGCAATTGTTAGGAAACATTGTAATGTATGCGCTTATCTAATGTGGAAATAGTATTCAACAAGAATAAGGCGTTAAAATTAAAGCGCCACAAACACGAGTTTGCTATTTTCAAGTTATTACGTCATATGTATAAGAATACATATATAATAATACAGTTAATATGCAAGAATTAAGGTACCGCCTTTTTCTTTCGACGTCTCTGTTGACAGTAAATGTTCGGCATAGGAGAAGCGCACAAGTGCGGCACAAAGAGCGCGTCCACAGCGCGCTCAAACCCGCAGAAACAGCTCCTTCAGTTTTTTCCTGAACTCTTTACGCATCAGACAATAAATAAGCGGGTTTAAACAGCTGTTTGCGTGTGCAAGGCACACAGTCACTGGAAACACATAGGTATGAACGATGTAGTAAGTCTTATCCCAGTACACTGCGTTAAATTTAACCAGCACGCCCCAAAACGTTATGGCATGATTTGGCATCCAGCAGAGGAAAAACGATAAAACCACAATGGTGACGGACTTTGTGACTTGCGTTCTTCGTTTTGAATTATTCTTCATACTGCGCTGTCGGATAAGCCTCAACAGCAACAGGTAACTAATGGAAACTATTGCCATGGGTATAATAAAAGCGATCAATATTTTTTGGAGATGATAGACCGCCAACCAATGCTGTCCGTCAGGGAATCTTAGTAAACAAAGTTTTTCGCCGGCCACGTTAGTGACTGTTGAAAAGATGGATGTTGGCGCAGTGGCTACGGTGGCCAGAGACCAGAGCAGGACGCTGACCCATTTGATGGAGCAACTGGTTTGTCTGGTGCGGTCCTTGAGAGCCGAGGCCACTGACCAGTATCGAGTGATGCTCATAGCGGTCAGGAAGAAGACACTGGCGTACATGTTCATCACTGTTAATGAAAGCACTATCTTACACATGGCATCGCCAAACGGCCAGCTGAAGTCCAGCGCGGTGTCAACGGCCCAGAAAGGCAAAGTGAGAACAAACTGAAAATCTGTTACGGCCAGATTGAGAATGAAGAAGTTGATTTTGGATGTACGTCTCTCTTGTCTCACGCGAATGAAGATAAAGACCAACAGGTTTCCAATCAGACCTACGGCGCAAACCACGGAGTAGGTGACGGAGATCATGAACCTCAACACAGGGCTCCCATCGGCAGTTACGTCAATGTCTTCCAGGCTTTTGAAGCGCTCCTGATCACTGATCGATCTGTTTATTACGCCACTCTGATTGCTGTCTTCCATTATATCCACCGATTTCACAGCTGTAGCGTTGCGCGTGTAGCCCTATATTTTTAGATGCATGCGTACTTTTCCATAATTGCAAGATTTATCGTTCAAATATTATAGTCAAGTACTAGAGTTTTTTAATGACCCTTTATTCCTACAAGTTACTGAAACGATGAACACAAAGCGGCGCGCTGTAACAATTTATGTCGAGCGCGTTTTAAATGCCCCGCCCATCGAGCGACCGATTGGTCTCCCCCTTTGATTGACAGAACCCACACTAACGCTGAGTACAGTTGTACAAAAACCATTGTCGAATTCTTCGCTTTTGCTGTATTAAATATATATCCCATTGCACCTGAATTCATATTTTATGTTAACGTAAATACATTATGATATAAAATGATCTTTTTACATGTAGCACATAGCCTACAAGTGAATCTACAGCATATGTAAACTAATATTACACTATATCTTATGAATATCTTGAATAAATAGCTATACCAATACACAGTCTTAGGAACAGATATTTGCGTAAGGCGTGTTGAGTTACCTCGGCAAGCGTTTACTGCCATCTGCTGTTCACCAACTGGCACATGTAAAACAAATTAACAGTTAACTGTGGTAGCTACCAGCCAAGAGAGAGGCGATGGGGTGACGAAGGGATGCTAAAAATGACATCTGTTCAGCACCACTGTAAGGAACACTTCTTAAATGTACTGTAAACAAAAGCAAAATCTTACATCATGCCGAGTGCAACGTTGTACCAGAGCAGTTTAACACCTAAACATCACAACATTGTCAGTAAAACCTGCTTTTGATGTTTTCGTTTTCATCACAATAAGGAGACATAATTTAACGCAATGCATTTTATTACATCTAAATGTCTCTACATAAACATATAACATTTAATAGGTAAACAACTTCTTTCAATGCAAGTAATAAATATTTTTCACTTAGTACTTTATACAAACGGACATTGGTCTACTGTACAATATGTCATCCACATCTTTAAAAAATCGTATGTTTTCTTTCTCGCATAACAAACGCCACAGACTTAAGGCAGTGAGCACAGATTTAGATTTAGTGAGTCAGTTTACTGAAATGAAAAATAAAGTAATTTGGACTTCGACACCAAAAACATGAGCACACACTGACATACTCACTCGCACGCGCACACACACACACACACACACACACACACATTCTTACATTACCAAACTTTTCATGACAAAAATCAACAAACTAATAAAAAAGATTGTATATTTTGTGTGTCATTGAACCCAGACTATATCCCAAACCTCATCACATGACATAATGGACAAGAGCTGTGCATTTTAACATTTACTTGAATCATTAATACTGCTAGAGATGGAACAATAATCATCTATGCGGTAATGAGGATTTTGCATCTGTATTTCTGCCTCCGCTGCTTTGTTAATTACTTGTTCAGTACATTTCAAGCCAATCTAAGAATGCTGGAGACAATCAACTGATAAACACATTAAGCATGTCTAATACTTTCAGCAGGAAATCTGAGTTGAGAGGTGATTTAGTGGAAGTGAAAACAGAGCGAGACTTATCAGCCTAGCACACAAAGACAGACACACACACACACAGGGAGAGAAGAGAGAGCTCAGCCTGTTTTATAAGCAGAAATAAAAAGATATGCCTAATTAAACTCTTTAGATTTTATTCTTCAAATGCATCTCTTTAACACATTAGTTCCTTTTCAACACACTATTGATTCCCATCTTTCTCAAATAATTCACTTTTTGAACAAGAAAATGTGACATTTCCTTAATTAACCCCCTAGCAGCACATGAAGGGACATTTGTTTACTAACACTGTGTCTGTGGAGTGGGAGGAGATAAGCGCTCCATATGGGTGCCAGGAGCTCCGGCCTACTACAGGCTAACAAAATACAAGAAATAACACGTCCGGTCTTTCACACACACAATCAAGGCACACGTGACAAAACAGTAGAAGAAATGAAGAGTGGCTTTAGGACCTTGATCACCGAGACAATACGTACAGTACCGAACACAGATGACGCAATAGACAACAGAACAGAAAATTAAATGGGATTGAAAAATACTGTGAACTCTGAGTCTGAGAACAGACACATTGAGACAGACACATTGAGACAGTGAGGTCAAACAAGCATCTATAAACGGGTACAAAATACACCATAACCTCAAAATCTGAGCCACTGCTGTACTCACCAACAAATCATTCCTTCTGACAAACTAAGTAAGAAAGAAGGAAGAAAGAAAAGGAGGATGGAAAAAAGGGAGAAAGAAAAGGAAGACAAAAGAAATAAAGGAAATGAAGAAGGACAGAAGGAAGAAAAGGAAGGAAGGATACAAAGAAAGAGAAGAAGCATGGTAGTCACAAGGAAAGAGTAAATCCTTACCTTCCTTAAACGGTGTATATTTAAGTTCACTGAACTCACAAGCTCTCACTCTAGAAACTTCAACACTAAACTGTGTTCTTTTGGCATCGAGCAAGAATAATTTGAACCAAGAGAATGCAAAACGTTTTACATGTTTTACAAAGTCGTGAATTACGTTTCACGTGAGAAGAATGAGGTCAGTTACTGGAAATCCGTAACAATGCTTTTACTTCCAGTTGGTAGCTTGAAGGTGAAGGAATGCTTCTTAAAAGCTCATCCACCTCGCGTTACTTCAAAGCACTACAAAAACAATCCTGCATGTTTAGAGGAAACACGAACTGGCGAAGACACATCAGGTTTTGCTGGGAGGAAAAATAACCAAGAATCATTCCAAGAATTTCCTTTGATTGGAAAACGGCCCAATCAAAGCCATTGTGCCCTGTGGAATCAGACATAGTACAGAGGAATACAGAACACGATGGGGATATAAAAAGTTTTCATTGTATATTAAAGGGGTTGAAACGGAGCTGCGAGTGGAAAAAATATCTTCAGTTTCCAAAGCAGATTAATCCCGAAGTAACTTAGCAAGCCGGAAAAAACTCGTTCAAGTTTACTTACACATTAGATAGCTAGACGGACAGGTATATACAAAAGTACAACAAAAAATATATTTGTTCTCTGTACACGGCAACGATTAGCATCGTTTACAAAAACACCCTTCAGTCGTCCTGTGTGTTTGTTTTCCCAAATGTTCGGAAGTTTCTTCAGTCTATTTCTGGTGTGAGGGTCTGATGCCGGGTCAGTCTAACGAGATGACGTCTGGGATGGGGCCATACATAGCGGATGTGGGACCTGATTCGGAGGTGGGGTGAAGGGCGGGCGGATGTCCGAGGCTTTCCCGTAGACTGCTGGAGGTCACCAGGCTGCCGGTGCTGCCGCCGTTGATGCTGATGGAGGGGAGGGTGTTGCTCACGGGCGTGGAAGGCGGGTCCAGGAAGAGCTGAGAGGAGCCGTACGGGAGAAAGCGGCTCAGAAGGAGGTCGTGATCATCCGATGCAGAGGCAGCTGCTGCCATCACCATGTTGTAGTGCTGGGAGGAGAAGGGCAAATTAAGAGTCGTGAAGAGATACAGAGATGCTGTAACACATGAAATCATCGCAGTGGAAGAACATATGGATTATTACCTGATGATTCTCCCCTTGTAAAAATGGAAAAAAGTTGAGATCTGAAAAAGGTGACGGAGACAATTTAGCGCAACGGTTTCATATTGAATATTTACCACAGGACAAGTGTGATACTGTATATGTACTGTACCTGACAGGTCAGTGGGTGTGGGGTAGTAGTGGCGATAGTCTTGGATTAGGGGGGGAGGTGGTGGAATGTAGTTGGTGTCCACTTGAGGCATGCTGGGAGTTCGACTCACAGGAGATGCTTGTCTATGAAGATTCAGCACTCTAAAAGCGCGCACACACACACAAACACAAACAAACACAAACAAACAAATCATAGTACTGTCAAAGACACGCTCAGATGAAGCCACGTAGATCAAATGAACACCAGAATGTTATCTAGCTTCAGTAAAACAATAAATAAAAATTGAAATAAAAAAACGATCACTTACCCTTTATCAATCTGAGGGGAGATGCTGGACAGTGAAGGACAGCTTCTCTTCAGAGGGGGTTCTTCATCCTCCTCTTCCTCAGACGAGCTGTCAAGAGTCAGATCGATCACTTCCACTTTTTTACTGCTGCCGCCACTGTTGCCGTTTGTTTGGGAGTTCTGCTCCAGTACCGCTGTGGGACACCCACCTGATCACACATCAAACACACAAAAACACAATTAAAATAAACATAATGCTAATGATTTACAAATCAATCAGTAAGATTTAAAGTAAGCCAATGTAAAATTATTGTCAACTTGACACAGCAGGGGGCAGTAGAATATTGTTTCATGGTGTATATTGTAAGACCGCATGTATTTAAGTGTGTTTTCTCAGCAGAAGGTTGTTGTGCGTGCTGAGACACATATTGATTTTGCCCACCGTTTGTAATCATGACTAGGATTGATAAATGTCACATGACAAGCGAAATCCTACATGGTAAATTTGTTAACTTCACAGGTCCCTTGTTCACCTGGTATTGACATCCATCTTAAGTAATTTGATCACATGTGGACAACATTAAATACAGATGTAAACAGGGTTCAAAAGGTTTTGGGATCTGATCATTCTTATGTGGTCAGAACTCGCATATGGTAATGCATCCTCATATCAAGAGCTGCAAAAACGCATGATCTGTTAAAAAAAATACAGAAAGCATGCACACTTGCATTAGATTTCATGCAACATCTTCACTTTTTGTAACATTAGCATGCAGGGAAATTCAGATTTAAACCCGTGTTTGACTAAAATGAGCGTTAGACTTAAAATGTCACGTTATAGATTAAAGCCAAGTATAATTGGAAGTAACCGCTATCAGGGGTTTTATTGATCCCTTTGACAAATTTTACATGATCAGGAAAGCAAAAACCTGAATCAGACGATCAGCAGTAAACGTTAACTTGCCATCTATGCCGTTGTAGGAAGCAGGAACTTCTTGCACTTCTTTTTTCGACCTCATGGGGGCCCAGTTGCCGTCTTCCTTAAACTGAATTTCATCACAGTCTAAACAGCTGTTCAAAATCTCCATAAACAGCCTGATAAAGAACAGAGCAGTACAGCGATAGACACATGCGCAGAAAAGGGGAAGGAAAAAGAAAGAAAGAAGATGAAGAAGAGACATTAGAGAAGAGAGCGCAATTAAGTTCAGCTTTCCTCTACTCACTCATGCATAGTCGAACAATTCCAGGCATGTCAAACTTTTAATGGATATTGTATCGTTCCGTCGCTGAATTTAATATGTATGATTAAATGCTATTTAAATTACATGATTCATCAAATGTGAGGGCCATTCCATAGACGTTTGTTTTTATACACAGCTAGTTCTAAACAATATAACCTGACACACTCAAACTCTCACATAAAACACACATTTACATATGAATGAATCTACGCTAGAACATTTACTTTGTAAACATGTGAATTTGTAGTTCTGTCGTGTTGCGTGTTGTGCATGTTGTGCATGTTGTGTTCCTCGTACCCGTCAATGATGAGGTGCTCATAGGGTGCTTTTTTGTCGCACACAGGACAAACCCACGTGGGTTTCTTTTCATTCATCTGTATGTAGAGCGTAGCATCGAAACACTGCAGGTGTGAACACGTCAATGCCCGGCACGGAATCATCAGCCGCATCTTTCCCAGCTGCGTAACGCGAGCAGAAGTGAAGACAATCATGACAAAAATGACTCACAAGTGCACACAGATGCAAAACACCCCCGTGGAAAAACGCGTGCAAACGCGCGCGCACGATTCCGCAGACAAAACGCGTCCCGCATGGAAAAAACCTCTTCTCTCAGATGCACAGATGTGGGTTTAGAGACAAACCACAGAATGAAGTGGAACAAGAGAATAAACATGACGACAACTGAGATAATCATGCCAATATACAACTGATATTAAACAGCTTAATTGTTTTAGACAGACAGATGAATCACAGCAAAAACAAAAGTTACAATATATTAAACTCCCAAGATGTGAATCTGCTCGGAGTTTCATGCCATAAACATCAGTCTTTGCTCTGTGTGATCTTTAAAACATCCATGTTGAACCATTAGAAATGTAAACAACAGTGTATTTTAAGTCTGCTCTCTGTAAGGCCCTGAGCTTTAACTAACAAGTATAGAGATGGAAAAAACAGAAAGATAGCATTCATATCCCTACAGAAATGTAATATATGACATATATACCCTATATCGAGTGATATTGCCATATATGTTACATATATATGTGTCACTCATATATGTATGTATATGACATGTATAGGACATGTATATTAATCATTATTATATATATGGGGTAGATATACATATATTACATTTGTGTATGGGTAGCATTAGGTCAATGCAATGCATACTCCGAATAAGCAAAGAAGAACTGCATTAAGCAAGATTTAAAATAACTATAGACTAAAATAATTACAATATCATTGAATTCTGACCCAGATATTCAATAGTTTTGCCTCCCCACCGCTAGTATAGTCCCACCGCTAGTATAAACATACAAACCCTGCATCTGGATGTATCTGTGTGAGTGTTTGACTGAGTGAGTGTATAAATAAGAAGCTTACCGGACATAATAATGACACTCTTAGACTGGTGGTGGCTATTTCACTGTCAGGATCTGCTGTTAACTTTTCCTTTACTGCAGCAGATGAGCAAAAGCTAGGTTAGATATCAGAAAAAAATCTACAAATAAAACTTTATTGCTATGGACAGTTTGTACACTTACTGAGCGCTCTGGAGTGATCTGGGTTTCTGATTCCTTTGGCTCGTAGCCTCTGCAGCAGGACTGTAGATGACAGCTGTTTGACCAGATATACCGCCATAGAGTAACTCTGACAAAACACACACTCTACACGTGACTACACACTTTAACATTCATACTCTAATCCAGCGCTTCTAAATTCAAACATACTCTAAGACAGAATTCCACACGTTCTGCAAAATGATTTCAGTAACATCTGATACATAAAATCACGATGACATAATGTGATTAAAGCATTTGGAAATTGTGCGGCGCTGAAGACTTACTGCTGTGAAGTGCATTTAGGCATCATTTATTTATACTTGAGGTCAGATCTCACATCATGGTTTTAGCAGTGGTATATAAACAGCTTCTACAATAAAAAACCCTGAATCTTCATAACTCATTTAATTCTCTCATGTCTTCAGAGAAAGAGTAAAAAATTTTGAATACCGACTGCTTTTTGCTTGCTTGGGCAAGTTATATGACAAGAAATTACATCATTCCTGATGCTGAATTTTACATGCAGGTTTAGTGATGTTTTACATGAGAGAAAACAACAACTGATGCTTATTAACATACATCAAAGGCAAATTTACTATATCCTTCATTATTCCTTCACATTTCACAGCTTGATTATCTGACTGAATTAAAGTTTGCATCTGTGTTCTCCTACCCGCCCGATTTCTGAGGTCCAGGACACTACAATGGTGTTGGGGACTGTTGTGGACAATCTGACCAGTGAGGTAAAATTGATGGGTCTGCTGGGCCTCTTTGGTTCCACGCCGTTTTTGGTAGGAGGCAGATATCCCTGATAAGACACGATAAAAGCAATGCATGAATGTATACACTGCCAGACCAAGAAGATAAATTGTCACTGCACTTAAAAGCAGAGTCTAAACTTTGCTTCTCCACATCAGATGTCCACCACATGCCACTGGACCATATGTGTCTCAGTTTAGTGTGATGAATACATGCACAAACACAGCTGTACTTACTGGGAGATTACATGGTTTTCCATTGACTTTAACACAAAGATTAGGGGGAAAGTGGTCCTCCTGAGGGCAGCTTGTCTCTGATAGACAAAACCTGGGCATATTTAGTATAAACACAGTTGGTTGCAGGCTAGTTCCCCTGAAGATCTTCGGCTTTTTATGATATTCAGGCAACTGTTTAGTGAATTTGCTCTACAGCGTGTTAAGATGTGAACTTACCGTAACTGTACTTGCACTGTAAAGTCACATTTGGTCCCCGATATGTCCCTGTAAAGACAGAAAATAACAACAAACTCTTTATTTTCTATAATAAACGAGCCCTGCTCATACAGGCGGCGTCTTGTGGGAACTTCCCCTTTGTGTGCATATGTTTGGCTATAACATATCAACAAATTTCTGGGGAAATGATTACAAATAGTGACTCACATTGAGCTGCTGATTTGTTGGACCTGCTGTGGTGTCAGTGCAAATGCAAAACAGGTTTCCAGAAATCTCTGGCTGTTATCTGAAGCTGTGGAGACAGAGAAGGCAGCTTTAAGTGTTAAACCCACATAGGCTTTCATAGCCCACATGTAGTACCAAACAAACAAAGTCTAAACAAAACAGACACGGCTCAGTGGAGTACGATCATTTAAATGATACTTTTGGGCTCTGAAAAGTGTTTAAAATAAGTTTAGATTCATTCAGAAGTAAGATTCGATTACGGTTGTGATCATAAATAAGATTGATTTATTCATTAATTATTAACATGAGGTATTCCAACATTCTGGAACAGGCAAGTGAGATTCTTATCCGCATAACTGCAGCCATACGTGACGGAATAACAATCACAGCTTAAAGAGGAATATTACAGTCGCTTTTTTCTTCACTCTGATCCATAGCCAACTTAAACAATATCAATATTCCTTAAAAACACACTTTTCTGGGAACGCTCTCTGAGCACTCAGTTCATTTACATTGCTACTGACAGGAGAGACTCAATGCTGTTCTTCATAAAGCTTCAAGGGTTGTAAGACAATACAAACAACATGTCGGTAACTGTTGCCGTTACAGACAGCAATCTAAAACAGTTACCGCCAAAATCATGACGCACTGAATGTTTGGGAAACACGGATTATGTGAGCATTGTTATTGGTTAAAAAATATTTGCCGTTCAAAAAATATTTGAATTTAAGTTATATATTTTTCAGTAAGTGTGCCCTGGGAATCAAATCACGACCTACACGTGCTAACACAATACTCTAGCAATTAAGCTACAGGAGCATTTACATTTGCAGTAAAATGGTTATAACTGACTGTAAATCACAATGTTAGACCAGTATCTGTCTGATGAATAAAATACAAGGTCGACCTTCAAGTCTAATTATAGGTTTTGCAACAAAAGGATTCTGTCCTGAAATGCACTCTGGGTAACTGGGTCTGCGCTACATCTGTCAGCAGTGCATAATGAAAGCAGTAAAAGACTCTGAATACTATACTGAACACCTGACCGAACACCTGCCCAAACACCTAACCGAACACCTAACCGAACACCTAACCGAACACAGGCGTCTTGCACTAGACCAACTCTATACTGTAATTGGTATTATAGCTTTTGTTATTTTCTTATGTACTTCAATTTGTGAAGGCTTACTGGTACTTTATGACTGACGTCTTTTTCAGGGAAATCTCATTAATAGGTGAAAATCTCATAAGTACACTTGTCCACTCTTGTGCGTTTAACACATAAAACATCCACTTGCAAGAACTTGCTAATGGCAGCTCTCATCCACAGAAATCGTACTACTGATGAAATCTAGAATAACATTCACTGGAGGTCCTTAGTCCCCTTACAGAGACAGATCGACAGACACACAGATAAACATACACGTTGGCATATATGGTTTATGAGGACTCTCCACATGCATAATCATTGCTATACTGTACAAACTGTATATTTTATCCCCTAAACCTAACCCTTACAAAAAACTTTACAATTTGTTATCTTTTTAAGTAACTTCGTTTATGAGAACACAGGAAGTGTCTCCATAAACTGTTTACGTTGTTATAAACATGTCATTGTTCGCATCTGTGTCCTCATAAATCACACATTCCCATACACACAAAAACACACACCCGATTTCCCCTCTTGATCCTTCCTACACAGCTGGACCTACAGCTGGTCACATGACTCAGCTATAGCACCTACTTTAAAAAATACACGGACAAATACATCCAAAGCTTTTGTTTTTAAAATCTCTAGGGCAGTATCACTCATGTGACAGCATTACATGTACAGCATTTGTACAAGTACAAATAAGAACAATAACTCCGTTATATTCAAGCCTAAACTGTGAAGGGAAACGTGGGTGAGCTTGTACGATTGGCAAGTGGTATCATGTTGTTTTGATGACAGTTGCCATGTACACATCTTCAAAACCAGTACAAAATGTTTTAATTTCCAGCTCTGGAAGCATTTGCTTTTCTCTGTAATGTAACACTGTTTCTTTTTCGACACTTGCGGCATGCTCTCCCCCTCCTCACTGCTTTCATTTTCAATTCACTTTATTTTCTCCATTGCCTTTATTTGTCTTTTTCTTTCTTTCACACGTACAATACATCATCCTGGATGACAGGTCTATTGACTTTCCTCTATTTCATCCGCATATGGCAAAAACAGAGAGAGAGAGAGAGAGAGCTAGGGAGAAAGGGAGAGAGAGAATTCCTTTCTGAATACAAGTGTGTGTTTGGTGTGCCTGAGGCATCGTTACAAAGCTAATTACTTCCCATTTAACTGTGGATGTTGACCTGGCCGGGCTGTGCTGATGAAGGGCCAAACAGGTGCCGTTAGACCCCCACCTACCCGCTCTGCACCTTCCTCTGGCTCTTTCTTTCTTTCTTGCTTGTATTCAGTCTGTCCCTTATTCTCTCCTGCACCTTCATCAGATCTTTCACTTTTCTTAAGGTGAAACAGCAGGGGTGCAATTAGACCTGAAGAATCGACTCGACAACACATAATTAGCCTGATCTCTATTCTCACAATCAACACTGGGGAGTAACAGATGAGAGAGAGAGAGAGCGAGGGAGGGGGGAAAGAGTGAGAGAGTGAGAGAGAGAGACAGGGAGAAAATAATAGTGCTGAGATGGAAAGAAACAAAAGGAGATTGACAGGGAGAGGTGGACAGGGGGTAAAAGAGAGCAAGACAGGACGGGAGAGCAAGACAGAGAGAAAAAGAGAGACAGACAGACACAAAGAAAACCAGAGAAAGAGAGTGAGATAGAGAAAGAAAAAAGAGAGAGAGCAAGAGAGTGAGAGAGCAAGCGATAGAGAGACAGAGAAAGCGAGATAGTGAGAGAAGGCAAGCGGGAGAGGGAGAGAGAGCAAGCACAAATTCCCTCCCCCACGTCTGCTCTAAAAATAGCCCAGCACTCTTTATCATCTGATTTGCTCCAACAGTTGGATGCAAAGCGAAGGTCTGTGTGTGTGTTTCAGCTTGTTTCTGACTAGCTAACCTGCCTCTTCATCTCTTTGTACCTAATTAACACAGACACAAATTGTGCTCGGTAGCCGAGAACAGAGAGAACAGCGAGAACAGCGAGAGCATGTCGTTCCCCACGGCACATCGTAATGTGTGCTATTGCATCAAGCCAAAAGTACAGAAAAGGAAGACAAAAAATCCCAGATTCACATCTGTTCTGTCCTTTTTTGTACAACACAACAGTTGTGTGTACTATATCCTAACGGTTTCACTCATACTTTCACATTTGGAGTTTAGAGCAGAATGAGCTAAATAATCATTTCTGTAGGCTTGTTCAATTTTGTTTTCATCTCAGATCTTTATTCATAGGGGTGTGCTTTGTAGATTAGACTTCATTCTGTTAACTGCATGGCTGGCTGTATGCTGCGTGATGTATAATGATGGCTGTGTGTGTTTGTGAGATAAAGCTTTGTTTTCATTTTTCAGACAGCCTGGCTGAGTCAAGTTTCTGGATACTGAGTTAAGTAAGAGTTATACTGACTGTAGCTGCGGTTTCTGTGGAACTGGTGAGATAAGGTGTGGTGTTCCCACAGCTCAACTGGTAGAGCATTGTGTCAGGTAGTGGGTTTGATTCCCAGAAAACACATACCGTGTAAAACATTAGATATGTATAACTGAATGCATGGTAAGGGGTGACTATGATCAAAGTCATATAACTTCATATCATGGTAAGGGTAGATATTGCAACATCATAGACAATATTTCAGCTTTAAATTTAAATAATGGTGTGTAACCATTAATGCCTATTTTTAAAAAGGAGCCAATTAATTAAATACTCTTCAGATAAATGTATTTTAACTGGTTTGAAATACATTAAAAAGGTGCTTCACAATGCCGTAAAAGAACCATTTTTGGCTGTACGGTTCTATAAAGAAGAACATAGAACCTTTCTGTTTCATGAAAGTGCTGGAAAAAGGTTCTACATACCATTAAAAGGTAAGTAAGAAATGTTTTTAAGAACCTTTGACTGTATGGTTCTATGGGGAACCGAGAATGGTTCTTCTATGGCATCGCTGTAAAAAAACTTGATTTTTATGAGTGCAGATCAATGAGAATAACGCACTGTCTGCCGGTCACGTGTATGTAAACAGTCATGATAGAAAACAGATGGGATTAAAGAAAGAAGAATCATTTTACTGCATCCAATCACTATTGAAACGCATCCAACAGGCCTGAAGGGAAAGTGGATGATTAAAGATAATACGTGAGTTGGCACTCAGACAAAGTATTTTGGGTACGAGGTCCTTAATCTTGAGGGTATATTGTGGTCAGGGCATCTATTTTGTAGCTTTAGCGTGCGCACACACACAGGTCCATTGTGTATGATTCATCTTAATGAAAACTGCTCTGGATACTCTACACCTTACATACACGCCAATAAAAATTCCTTTCGGTCTTTATGCAGAGCGTAGAGACAGTGAGGAATTAATTTAATAATCTGTGATATTATATTAACATGCATTCTTAGTTTATTTCGTAGTATCATATTTTTGCCCTGCAGTCATGCCAAGATTTTACACTGTACGAGACAGACTGTTTAAAAGCTGAGCTGCCTCTTTGGACTCTACAGGTTTACCTGCATTGATCTTCATTGATAACTTTATGAAAAACAAGGCAGTCGTTTACATGTAGCTCCAGCATCTTCTACACTATTTAATCCATCAAGCCACCACTGATGTTCAGCGTGGCAGTGTGCATTGAGAGAGTGGGATGTTATTTGTTTCAGCTCTGAACGGTATGCACAGCACTGCTCTTATTGTGTGGGAGTACTGTACTGTACTGTACTGTACTGTACTGTACTGTACTGTACTGTACGCTCATGCTGCTCTGATTATGCCGTGGCAAGATGCACCTCTGCTAATTAATAAAAGACATGAGACCAGAATACTGACGAAAATGATGATAATGAGATCATAACAAATTAATTACTTGCTTCCTGTAATAAAACGATGGGGGGACGCGGTTCTGCTAGAACCTTCAGAGATGCCTGTTCATAGCATTAAAGCAGCAATCTGTAACTTCCGTCTCTCTACCGCCATCTCTGTTCAAAACATAAAATTGCAGGTAACTTTATGTACTTTTCATTAATGTATGTTCAAGTCAAATGAAACCAAACAGAGATTTAGCAGAAAACCAGACCTGACAGCTCAAATTAAAAAAACATTATTATAAATTTACCACTGGGAATCAGGGTAAGGAAATCGTGTTGAACACTGATCTGTCATGTACTTGCTCAATAACTGATATTTGTTCATTTTACCCCAAAATAGTTACAGATTGCAGCTTTAAAGGGATAGTTCCTTAAAAAATGAAAATTTGGACATCATTTACTCACCGTCACGCTGTTCCAAACTCATGTAACTTTCTGTCCTCTGCCGAATACAAAGGTTATATTTTCAAGAATGTCTTTATTCTTCAAAAAATTCTACTGAATTCAGCAGAAGAAAAGTCAAAGGGTTCAGAATGGCAATAGTAATATTGACTATTTAACTTTTTGGGGTGATTTTTATGTAGAAAGGGTGAATCCATATCACAAGATAATCAAAGTGTAAGCCAAAATGAAAGCTAATTGCTATTCTTTGGCTGGGTGTGCTTTGTTAATGCAAACACAATTATCAAGATATCCCACCGCCAAAAAATAAACAAAGCAGGTATGTTAAATAGACAGAGCATTATACAAAAATTCAAATTAAAAATTCAAAAACATTAGCAAAAAGAGACAGAACAGCGCATAATAAGCCATAGAGAAAGCAAATATTGAATTCATCAACCTAAGCTACGTGCAAAAGCTGACTTAGACGTTACTGGAATGTAATATATGACTCATAAAAAAGCTCATAACACTGAAGAACAATTCAAATATGTGCGCAACAACTTATTACAGCAAGAGTGTAGGCGTGTGCTTATTTAG
>JAZGTI010002332.1:0-36979 GCA_036877585.1 Botia kubotai
CTCCATTTTACCACCATTTTAACAACTGTTTTCAAGTGCAGATCTGCCTGAATTTTTGCTTTTCAGATATGTGCTGTAACATTAACACTCTTCTAACTGCTTCCTGTGGATTTGTTTTCCCGGATAAATAAAATGTTTGTTAGGAAAACAACTGTAATGTAGCATTCAAAAGGTCAGCCTTTCTTAAAAGGTCAGCGTTTATTTCTGGTTTTGACATCCTTGACATTCTTATACAGTCTGAATTTGAATATTCTACAGTTGTTAATTAATGAACGTATATGCGTTAAAATACCTTGAACTCGTGTCGAGTTTAAGTGTTTTAATATGAACAATGAAACACGCACGTCAAATCGAAGAGGGATTTTTTAATAAAAACCAAACGCGTTATAAAGAGCCGACATAGAGAAAGCTTTTCTCTTACCACTCTTTCCTTGAGTACATGGCTAGCCGTAAGCTTGCAGCAAGCAGCATTCCTCAAGATTAAAAAAGAAAAACAACAAAAAAAAACCAAGTATATAGTTTTTAAAACAATATATAGATAACAGTAAGATCTTAACCGACAGCAATGAGAGTGAGAAATGGTGAAGCTTCATTTTTTTACCGCATGCATCTTGACTACAGCTCTCCCTGTTTAACCCCTGAACTTTGACCCCTGATTTTTTCAGGATTGACCTGTCTTTAAGAGGATGGCAGTATTTCTAAAGCTATTTTTAAAATCTTACTCCTTAGTTTAATACAATGGCTACCACTACCCAAAGGTGATCTAAAATTGCCCCCTTATAAAGGTTTGTACAGGTGTATCCCTACCTGGATAGAGTTAACTGTTATGGCACACTGACCTGCTAAAAGGTCACAAAATGAGATTAAAAATTTGTGCCAGGTGGGTGTTTGAAGACTGGTTCTAGATTAATGCTGCGTTCCAACCGAAGTCAGATATATGGGATTGATTTTGTTAATGACATCACGCGGGTAATACGATATACTATGGCTAAGGATGTTTGTTAGCATGATGATTGGCCAATCAGTCTTTCAGTTGAAACAGGGTTGAGCTCTACGCTAGGCTGCTGTAAATCTCTAACATAGCAAAAGCAGAAAAATGCATTATGGGAAATGTAGTCATTTGTAAAAAGCACATAATGTCAAATCTACGAACGATAGTAATAAGAATAATGGTATTAATAATAATAACAACAATAATAATAATATCAACTTATAACAAGAGAATTTTAAAGAGTATAAAAGCAATTGTGTTAACAGATACAGAGAGATCTGTGGGAGTACTGGGGTCGCTGAAATCTGATGTTTGTACTGTTGCCTGAAATCGGTAAGTGTGTAAACATTTCCAGGGGACGACCATCTTGGCTCAAATATGTAAACAGTGAACACTGCGACTTTAATCGGCACCATTTTTCAATAATGGAGCCAAAGCAATACTGCAAAAGGGAAAAGTGTTGTGTGTGTGTATGTGTGTGTGTGTGTGTGTGTTTGTGGTGTTGGGGAGTGTTAATATCTTCTAGGGATTTCATGTCAAACATGCAGGCCATGACAAACATGGCAGTGCATTGAAACAACATGCAACTACTGGCAATCCGTACATCCGAGGGTTAAATTCCCACCAACGGCTGAGTTTTCCTACAGTGAGCGGTGATGACATCACTGTGACTCACTGTTGGTCACTGTATCCCAGCAGTCAACAAACACGGAACGTTCTGACTGCGCTTAATCGTTTATGATCAACTTAGTGTTGGGTGATACCCTCAGAATTGTACATCAGTATATAAACTCCCTATAAAGATGGCACGAGGCCATAGAAATCTTAGAAAGATGTTAGAAAAGAAAGACACTTTTTGCTGAGGTCTTTTGAAGAACGCTGAGGGATAGACATCGAGAAGTTGTGTCCTTTTGTGGCGGACTAATTTTAAACGACACAGAAGTCAGTGTCCCTTTCCATACTGTGTGATAGGACAACCAGTACAGTCCCATGCGACAACCGGGTCATGGCACCAGAAAATCTCTGCCCCATCGGATCGCAAAGCATCGGATGTGCAAAGGTGACGTAGTCTTTCCATTGGTTCCTCAGTTCAGATGTAAACATGGACAGTCCGGGGGGAAGATGGTGTGTGTGTGTGAGACTGTGTCCGTATCCATGGCAACAACAGAACATGTGTGTCCGAGTCATCTGAGTATCGCGGTTCAGAACGCCACATGCTCGCTCGCCTCAGACGATTGGTGACTTCCTTCCTCTGTGTCATCCCGATCTGTCCTCAATCTATCTAACCAATCGTTTTATACGACGCTTCCATCATCTCAATCACCCGGCCCCTCATCTGACGGGAGGCTTGACAAATGCCGTCTGCTGTTTATCACTCGCTACTCTCTCTCGCTCTCTGTCTCTGTCTCTCCGTGGCATTGATTTTTGTTTGAATTACGGCTGGATCCTAACTCTCCTCTTCTCCCGTTGACACTACCAGTCTGGCAGCCACTGAGAGGTGGTCGGTCAGTCCAGCCAGCTGGGTGATGAAGCTGAACTCTTCTATATCCTGTGGAAGGTCATAGATCAGATCACTCATAAGTATTAAAGTTACAGATAAAAATATATCACGGTGATGGCAGTCATATCTCCATGAATCGTTGGCCAGTTGGGTGACATGCTGTTACTGTTTATCTTATATAAAGATAATGGGTTCAATGCTAACATGCTATACATGCTAACATGCTATAGCAAAACCAAGCCATGTGATGGCACTGCATACCGAAATATGGACCATGTTCGAAATGGAATATTAGCGTATATACTAAATACTGCACAGTATGTTCTATATATTATTTCACAATAATAGGTTAAAGAGTGTATTATCCAACAATTAGTCTATGTTACTCTTTTCTGTTGTATATAGCTCGTAAAATAAACACAGTATTTAAATGCTCTGTATACAGAGCACTTTGATACTACATTTGCCTACTGAAGCAGTGCACAACAAAGCATACTACACTAAGTATAATTTTAGGTTAATTTTATGTTTTTAACCGTTTCATTCTTCTGGTTTATAAAGCGAAGCTTCTTCTTTTCTCTAAATGTGACTTATTGAGAATGTTCCGCCTGACGTGTGATTGATATGAAAAAACACAGACAACATCTCCAAATTATTCATGAGAGAAAACGCCGTCAGGCTGATTTTCATCCAATCGCGTCGCTGCCCGATACGCGAGCACAGTGCAGCACAGCGTCTCAAACTGTGCTGGGATTTTGCCTGCAATCAAAAAGTGCGAACCAATTCTCCCCAGAGCAAATGATCTGAGCTGTGCTGCACACATTCATTTTAGAACTCATTTAGAACTTCATTTTAAACATTCGTTTGCTTACTCTGTCACAAGTCGTCTGGCACTTCAATCAAAACAAACGAGAACTCCATTAGAGTTAAAAATTAACTTCTGACCAATGAAAAATTCCTGTTTCCTTCTGGCTATTCTGTGCATACGGAGAATTCACATTCTGCACAATATACACACTACGGTATATACTACAGATAAAGTTAGTTAGAGTGGTACAGTAGTGTGCTATTCGGAACACAGCCACAAACTTCCTACTGAACATGGAGGACATTTAGTTTATTGCCTTGCATGCTTTTGTTTTCTCATTACTCATTTACACTATGTTGAAGCACAAGTCAGTGTTTAGTCATATCTGTATAGAGAGCTGGATAAGAGAAGCTTATCTGTTAACAGAACTCACCACTTTCCAGTCCTGCTGAAGGCCTTCCTCTCTGTACAGGATGTAGTCGATTCTCCTGCCGTTGCCCTTCAGGGGGATTTTACGCCCCTTCTGGCTGGGACAGTGATTCTTGCTAGCGGGGAAAACCAAGTATTCCTTCCTCCCTTCTTCATTCTCCATGACCCTGTCAGATAAATGTCATTTAACTGCGCGTATTTGCCCTCACTGCACAATCTGTGTATGTATGTTAATGTACATTGTGTATATTGTGTACAATGTATATTGTGTGTGTGTGTATGAACTGACTTTTGCAGGCTCTCCGGTGAGCTGACTTCTTCATCATACAGCCCACTGGTGTCCAGCAATGTGCCTGCAGAAGTGCATAAATATCATTGCATTGGATAACAAAATATAACAATATCTTATCTAATGCAATTCAATGCATATTGTTTAAATAGTGTATTAATATATATATAAGATGTTCTGACAGGTGTGACATTTTTGGTCAGTGAGTCACACACATCTCGTCTAAATTACAGATTCTATTTTTGCCCTTTGAACAGCCACGGTACCGTACATACATTAAATAAAGAAAAGTCTGACAGTTTTAATTGTTTAATAGAGCGGTAAGTCATTCAAGTAGTAGATATGTGACATCTTTGTGCAGTCTCTCGAGAGCCGTCTCGAGAGACCAAACCTGGTGGGGCCACCCGGAGTACCCCACACCATTTAAATAAGCTCGAGGGGAAACTCTATGAGTCAGACCACAGTTCTGATGTGTATACACATAGCGAGTTTCTAAGTTCCCCCCCAACTCAGTTCACTGCTGTTAATGCTTCACTGATTCGAAATTCCCATCAGATACTTCCAGTACTTTCCAGAGGACAATATTCTGCAGACAGTGATCTTTGAGACCGTAGTTCTTTTTTATCTGCTGAAATAAGTGAATTTATAAAGCCAAAAATCTCATTTGTAAGACTTTTTTAAACCATTCGTATTTAAACGAGACGGCCATGTTTTTACAACATGCAAAATACAATAACTTTGAAATCCTAAATTGCTTTTAACCTATAAAATATCTGTAACAGTAAGTCATTTTTTAATTTGCTATCAACATTATACATGTCTTTTACAGTACTGTTTTTCGGCTTACTTTGAGTGTACTCGGAGTAACTGAATCTCTCGTGGAAAGGCATGTCTGTGAATAAGATACAGTAACGCTTCTCCTGACTGATTTAGACTTATGTTGACTACCATTACTAACGCTAAACTTGCCGTTGCACTGCCTGGTTCACCTTCATTATGAATTTTACCAAATTTCTAGCCAAATTACAACTTATTAAAATTCAACTAAAAGTTTAATGTAGTCCTCATCGTGCATTTCTCAGAATTGTCGTAGCAGCGTCCTGCGTGATCCTCACCCTAATTCTATTAATTTATTTCCTAATTAAAATCTAAATGTATTGATTTCAATTTTGTTCAGAACAGTACGTGAAATCACTTCCTGTTTTAATCATTTTAACTCGAACACTAAAAACTCGAAACGCTAAAACTGTGCAGGGAAAGGATGGAAAATTGTACAAAAATCTGGGTGAAAGTGTCTCATGTTTCTAGACCTTGGTTTAGGAAAAAGCTATTTTTTCCATTTCATCTTCACAGGCAGAGTGTCAGTCTTCTCACCCTCACCATGCCCTGTTGGGAACCTCAGAGGAGAGCGAATAAACAGGGTGTGCTATAAAAGAGAACTGGATCACGCCCACACGCAGCACCCACTGAAATCTACAGTGTCATTAAAAAGCTTCTCTCTGTTAGATCTATTTTAGAAGCGGGGCTGGGCAAGAACTTCTCTGTGGTGGTCTCCCGCCAGCTCATCTAGTGCACCATCTGTGTGCGACCGCGGTGAGCACGGCCATGTGGCATATAATTTAGCTCTGACATGGAGGCCTCTCCAAACCCTCACTAAAATTGAGACACTTAAAAACATCCTAATATCATGACTTTTATGAGAGCTGTTGAGATTTCTGGAGCGTTTGGTTTGAAGCTGCGCTAACCGATGAACGTTCTAGACCTGCACGCAGGTTTTTAAGCAACTGTATTTAATTTCATATTACGCATAAAAGAAATAAACAGCTGTTTGTCAACACCAGGCGACCAATTAAAACTAGTGAAAACTATTTGAAGCCAAAAACTATATTCATTAAATTAAAATTGTACAATTATATACTTTCCCTTATAGGTTCATATAATTTGTATCTTAAATCCATTGACATGTTATTTGTTAACTATCTATATCATGTATGTTTTAGCATATGGGTTTATATACCACAACTGCAGATCTCACTCAAGTCACAGCAGCTCGACTGTTATTGTCTGTCAGACCGTCTGTTAAACTCACCCAGGGCCCACGGTTTATCCTCTCCAGGGCCAAGACGACATGGGTCTTTATAATGAGTGAACAGAGAATGCTGCTGCTCCAGCTTATCCTCTGAAGGAGAGAGAGAAACAGCGAGAGAGAGAGAGAGAGAGAGAGAGAGAGAGCATTTCAAGAAGGGTTTACATTGCCTCCTTCTGGTCAGACGCGAAGCTAATTCTGTTTCCCCATTTGAGATGACTTAAGTTTCACATTTACAAACAAGTCATTTTTATTAGACGTCTGAATCATATAATAAATCTATAATGACTAGTTCAGCTTCTAATGATCAACGCTATATTAATACATCATTCATTTGTTTATTGATGTTAAGCTGTGGTCACATTTGACCACTTATAGTTAGGCTATAAAGTCTAAGCAAAGAAATTGTTCTTGGTATTATTATTATAATCATCTTTATGATTACAACAGTGATGTCGTATTGTGTTTTATGAAAGCACTCTGATTGAATCTGTTATTATGTCAGCAGGCTTGTAGCTGGTGAAGTATTACGAAACGCTGAGGTTTGCCCGGAGCGAATGCCGTTACCTGAGGAACAGTTGTCGAAGTTGAGGTCTCCAAGAACAACATCAAAGGCTACCTGATCTTCCAGTACCTTCTCCTCATCTGCTGACCCTGAGGTGGCCCTCTTGAACTCAGAGCTCCACTCCAGCAACATGTCTAACTGCTCACATCGCACAGATGAATCACCTGAGAGGGGGAGAGCAATTCACACACACGATACTCATAAAGACGCGAATTCTATATTACGCAAGATTTCACTGGATAAAGATCATTTCATTTCGGTGTAATATAATGAAGTAGCACCACGCTGAGGTGTCTGTGCCTTTATCGTATTTTCATGATTCTGAGGAACTTCTGGCAGATGTAGAGAATTAATGAAGACCGGGGTAGAAAAATACAGAGAAAATGTGAGAGCAGAAGGAGCAGATGATCCGTAGCAGGCAGACAAATAAAGAAATGTTAGCTAATCTTCAATGTCTCCCAGACAGCAACTGAATTAAGATTAAATAAAAAGCAAAACGCTAAGCTCAAAGATTTCAGTATGACCTCAAACCTTCTGACCAAATTCTTCAAATTCTTGATCTCTCTATTGATGCTAATATTAATGACCGATGAACTCGAAGAGGTTCTAATATTTAAATAATGTTTTATTTAAGTCAACAATTTTCTCGTTTGTTTCCATGTTCTTTTTTCCCCAACCAATTTCAGGAGAATCAGGAGAGATAAAGCTATACCAGAAACATATATGAGAACTTCACGAGATCTCCTGGGCTATGAAAGAGCAACCGTTGACCATTAATATATTCTAGGCAAGGAACCTCACGATACAAGTGTGTGTGTGTGTGTGTCTCAATAGAATAACTTAAATCCACCTCTGCAATTCAACACTAAGACACACACACACACACACACAGTGACAGGAGAAAAACAGCGCATTGAGAATATCCAGAGACAACACTGCCTCCTCCTATTATCTTAGCCGCATTTGTCCCTGAAAGAGTCTGTCCGGCATCATCTACAACATAATCAGGTCTCGCTATCCTTCTCTACCCCTTTTTCGCCTCGTTCCCCTGTTTCATCTACGCTCCTGAAATAGTCCTCGCTCTATAATTAGAACAGGAGGCAGACACACGGAGGCGTAGGTGGATCCCAAAAATAGCAAGAGTGTCTTCATAAAAAATGAGCGCTGGAGGCCGCGGGCTTTAAATAGGGCTGACGCCAGGATCGGCGAGAGCCCGTCGCCATGGGAACGGGACCCTGTGGGCGAGCGGGACGTGTTGATTAATCGACGCGGGGAAGAGGAGCGGAGAAGAGGGGTCAACATGCAGTGATGTCACAGGGCGCTACGTGTGAAGTGTTGATTGGGGTGTACGTGCGTGATACAGTATAGAGAAATAAAATGTGTATTTTACACGTTGCTCACATTTGCGAGACTTGCTCGCCGTGCTCTGTGTGGAAACCCTCTTGGATGTGAGCTGCGCAAGCGGTAGATTCAGACAAACCTGTCAGAATCACTAAGCATCACAAGTCAGAGTATCGTGACACTGCTGGGGCGGGTTTGTGCGTGTGCTCTTTCGCTGTCGCTGTCTTTGTGGGGCCATGTTGTTTCCACAGACATAGTACAACCTCAAAAACCAACATGGTGGAAACCTGCCTCACAATTCCCCAAATAAGCAGCTTAATAAAAGGAACAGATAATCACCAATTTGACATTTTCTAGCAATTATAAACAGCTTAATTTTAGAACCGGCAAGAGCGGGTCCCCGCATTACAAATACAAAAAGAATTAACACACAATTTTTTACACTTTCTGTGGAAAATTTAAAATGTGAGTTGTTTGCTTGTACAAAATGGGCTCTCATGGAGGTTACTAGGGCATGACTGTGCAGTTGCTAGGGTATTATGGGTGGTTGCCAGGGCGATGTTTTGCAGTTGCTAAGGAGTTCTGTATGGTTGTTTACTGGCCAAACGAATCAATCCTCAATTCTGATAGTCAGTTCCCTAGATATGGCTTTCAGTTCCCTAGATAAGTCTCTCTTCAGTGTAAATCTATATGGATTTTGCTATTTTATTATCTTCCAGGCACAAATAATGAGGTAGACAATTGCTTTAAAAAGCAGGCCTCACTAAATATTAAACAAAACATCTTCATGTGTCGAAAGTGTGCTGAACATCTCTATTGTATTTGCATGCATATTTTTTACAGACACCCACCTTCAATAGCATGCAGATGAGTACATGCGATATATCCAACAACCCGCTGTTCCTGAGCAGAGCGTCCCACCTGCACCTGAGAGACAGAGCAGAAAACAAGGACAAAAGAGATTGAAAGGTGATACATTCACCATATCAAAACTTTGACTGAAATGCAAAATCAGTTATGAAGTGCTGTCGACACCCCAGAGCGCCTTTTCAGTCTCTCTCACAGTCGGAGCGCCTCTCTTCTGTCATAACATTCTGGATTCCTTTTATCTGCCCGTGGGTTGTCTGGGGACCGTGTTAAAAGGTTACAGTCACAACACGAACACCTCTGAGCTGTTCAAAACACCCGCTTATATCGTCATATTATTCAGACACACGAACGACTCATTACAGCGCTTGATGTTTGAGAGCTATAATAAAGTTATTCTTTCTCTACACACATTTCTGGAATTAATTTCATTTTAATTTGGTTGTGTAACCATTATACTTTTTGAGAAATTCCTGACTAAATGTGCACTCTGTCCTATGTTCCCCAGATAGAGAATAAAACACTTTTAAATAATATTTTTATATCTTGTACACTTAGTTTAATTAGTGACCTAATAGAAGCTGTTTTTTATACATGGAGCGAGCCACCTCATGGGTGCCGCCATGCTGAGATCACATGACTAGCCAAATACAACTTGTTTATTGGACACTTTCGCTCTCGTTAAAAATTAAATATGGCCGACTGTAAATAACACATTTGTATAATGGCAACGATGACTGAAGACTTGCGCGATGCTTCATTCACCGACATTCTCGCTCCCTCCTCTGCAGGCTTTGTGTATTGTATTTCTAGTGCTGGAGTTTTTGTGTCCTCTATTCATCCAGATGGTCCATTCAGTGTAAATCATTCAATGACTTACATTGGCTCATTCCCCACAAGGACTTCTGTTCTGAACGCTGAGAGCTACATAACAGCAGGCAACCGTTTCTTTGCTTCCTTCCTAACTCGACAGCCCCAAAAGTTCGTCCCTGCAAAATGCAGGATCTACGCTTCAAAAGCGTGTGATACCAAAATGTAATTGTTTTGTTCCAAAAGTGATTTGTAGATTTAATCAATGATAGTCTGTCTGTGGTCTCTGCTGTGAGCTCACGGTCTTGGATCTTGTTTTTCTCCGTGTCTCCGTCTCTTTCCTGCCCTCTCTTGCTTGTCTTTCTGCATTCTTGTGTATGAATATTTTAAGCGTTTATCCATGCTTCGCTAAGTGTGTGCGGTTGTGTTGACGGACTGATGAGGAAAGAGAGCTCAGAGGGGCAGAACTGTTTGCGTGTCTCCCGTGCGCGTGCGTGTGTGTGTGTTTCTGTGACCTTGCATGATGTTTTATCTGGGTTAAAGTGTACACACAAAAGTGCACACGTTAGTTTGTGGGTGTATGTGCATACATGCAAATAATTGATAATGAACAGCGGGCTAATTAAAATTTGCCTGCAACTTAAGGGATCTTTTAAAAGGTTAAAAATTATTTGCTTCCTTGCCTGGCAAGTCCACCAATACAAACAAACACACACACACGTTTACTTACCCATCTAAATGGGCATTACATAGACTTCTGTTGTTCTGATACACAGCTGGTTATAAACAATATAACCTAACGCTAACCCATTTTCTAATTGCAACCCTAACAACAATTACAATTTTATAATAAATTTTATAAATAATTATTTTTATAGTGTTTTTACAAAAGGGGACATCCCCAAAAGAAGGTTTTTTTTAATTGGTCCCCAATATATGGCTAAGTAAACCCCCCCACACACACACACACAAACACACAACCTACACACACACACAGTGGCTTGGCTGTCTAATAAACTTCCTCTTGTTCTTCTAATCCACTGACAGCTTGAATGCTGAGCTGATATCACAGAGAGGAGACATGACTGAAGCTGAAGACTGCTAGCACGCTACACAAAGCTTTTTTAATAGAGCTGACCACAGCACTTGCGGTGGGTCACGACCGTCTTACCACGGAAAGATAACAATGATTGATGGAGTATCTCAGAGGTCTAAGGAGACTATGTTGCACACTCCACTAGCTTTGTGTTTTTATAACGTTAATCGAGGTTTCTCGCACTAAAATCCACGACTATCTTTAAAGCTTTCAGATGTAAATGACCTCTATTTGATTGGATGTACTGGTGTTTGATTCTCAATATAAAGCCATATAGAACATGATGTTGGGCCAATGTGTATGAATAGAAAAATCAAAACATTGCTCGACTTTCATGCTAACTGGAAGGTTATTGCATCACTGCATTATTGCATCACACCTGGTTAGAATGTGTACTATGCAAATTGATGCAAACATTCTTATATACATCCAGCAACTGCCGGCATGAAACAATGGGAAATATACATGCCAACAAAGCACCAACCATCTTGTGTTTTACCCTTGACGTGGAGTGCGGAGGGCTCTTGAAAAAGAACAAGAGGGCTGAATATGTGCGCTGAAAGGCTTTAATTAGAGGGCCACTCAGTCCTATGGGAAGCATTTTTAATTAATATTTCCACTATACACATCCCACCCTCTCCTCCTGCTTCCATTCATTTTGCAGTGCCGCCTCCCAAATTGTTTTACACAGGTTCGCTGTCTTTATTTTTTTTGGAGGCTGACAATTTATTACCCATAATGCCTTGCAGGTGACAAGCTGCAGGTGGCGAGCTGGTAGGGGTGAAATCAATACTAGTAACTAACTTAAAACTTTTGACAATACTAGATATGATACTAGATATGATGTTTTTTCCATGACTGTTTTGTTACGTGACCTTTAGTATCCAGCAAGCCTCGCTATTATATATACAATACATACAAAAACTGAGATGCTATTTTTTGGCCAAATAAATACTGATCAGATTTTACAATTAATTTAATCATCTGATACTTATTTAAACAGACATTGGCCTTGAAAATAACTTAAATGTAGTAGGCTGCTTTTTGCGGTATCTAACTTAATCTTCGAATGGGTATCTTGACAGTTTATTTAACTACTTTAAACTATAAATACCTTGTAGCCTGGGAAGCTTTAGTTTTAAAAAAGTGGCTTAGTTGTGTTGCATAATGTGAGAGAGAAGCGGAACGAGAGAGCAACCTAGAGAGAGAGGAAGAGACGAGAGAGAGAGAGAGAGAGACTGATTTCCCACATTCCTATCTTACTGTGTTAATTAAAGAAAGACTTCGTTTTTTTATAAAGAACTGAAGTGTGAGCTTTCTAGCTAATTATTGTCAGTTTTGCTCCAATTGCCGGACCCTCGTGGGATTTTCACAGCGGTCCTTTCCTTGATTATTTGTGTCAAACAAACAGCAACTGTGCAGTTTAAATTAACTCCTACTTCTGGTCTAACTTCTGTCTTCATTCTCGTTTCGAAACTTTTAGGCCTGGATTACAAGCTTATTCCAATGGGTTAAAGGCTCGGACTGAACAAACAAGAGGCCAGGACCATTGAGATGTATCCAAAGAGAGTCAATAACTCAAGTCAAATGGCTTAAATAGATTGAACGACCATTCAAGCAAGAATATCTTTAGTAAGCACTTGTACAGGCCAAAGGCATTAACTTGATGTCTGTGTAAAGCATTCAATATTTAACATGTATCTCCTACACACACACACACACACACAGTTAGTATTTAGTAGCGTTGTTTGACACACAGTGATGGCTGGCCTCTTACCCTTTTGAGGAGAAAGCAGATCAGGTCTGGAACGTGGCCAGAATCCGCTGCTGTACCGAGAGAGTAGTGCTATCTGAAGCCCAAAAGCCTAATCTCATCGTAACTCTTTCAGGGCTTAATACAAGTACACATTAGCTTAGCTTAATATTTTGGTGTTGTTTTCATGTAAAAATATCGAAATATCATTAAACAAGACACGTTCACTTGTGAAGCAACACGACTTAAGAAAATGTGAGAAATCAAACAACGTTTGCCAATGGGGTAAACAAAACAAATTAAATTCCAGAGGAAACAAGTATATTTTTTGCCCTGTTGGCAAATCATTTTTTTTACGTGTTTCCAGTGTGAACCTCGCAAAACAATGTAATTTGAATTTTATTTTCTGCAGTGTATTTCACACATACAGTATGTACAGTATCTAAATACAGTATATTCTACAGTAGGCCTACAGTATGTAAGCATGTGCCACAATGATCTACAGAAACTAGAGAAGAGCTTTTACAATTGTAATTAAATGCTGTCTTAAATCATAATCTATCAAAAGTAACACACATTCACACCTTTCTGTTACAATGCATCATAATCATAACCTTATGTTAGCTACAGCAGTAAATGATCCAGACCATAACAAGCGCAAAATATCGTTGCACAGGAAACTTGTAATATTTTTTTCAGCATAAGTACCCAGCCCCATTAGGACCATATATTATCTGGCGTACTTTGGCACTGTATATCGACCAGCCGTCAACACTAAGAGGAGAGCGTACATTTCTAAAGGCATGACATATGAGTGTTTCAAACAGGCCCTTTGGGCTACAAAGGGCTGGTTGTAAATTATTCAGGCTGTTTTTGTTCACTCAAACCATCAGTCCAACTTAGACTACAGGGAGCATGTGCCACGAAGCCTTTATGTACTAGAACAGATTCTAATTTTAATATTTGTGATATCAAGTAATTGAATTGTAATCTTTTTTACAATTCTAAATAACACTTTTATTCTTTCTCGTTGCATGTGTTAGGAAGGGACAGAATGACTCCAATATACTGTATTTCAGGGCTATTTAAATCCGCTTGTGGAGGGCCATCAGCAACGTTATCAAATTTATCCGGATTAATGTAGATTTAGCTTTAAATAGCCCTGCTCTATATAATAAACGCAAAGATATTTTAATCTGAAGTAGAATGTTAAATGTTTGTTTAGACATGGACATCAAAGACTAAATTAAGCCTGAACAAAGTTAAAAGTATAACAAACTCACCTTGGCAAAAAGAACTCCCTTAGCAGCCAGAGCATCCTCGCTACGCCCGTTGGGGAAACACTCATAATGGGCGTCCAAAATAGGGTAGCGACTGGCCAACAGCAGCCCGCTGTTCAAGAACTTGAACCGAGAGCAACAGCCTTTCCAGCCATAGCGTCCCACATCGCTCAGCACAAAGGGGAAGTAGCGATGTAGCTGCCTCTTCAGTCTGTCAGCAGCCCGCCTGTCGAAGACTTCCTGCAGACACAGGAAGTCCAGGTTGGCTGGGAAGAAGGCGGAGATCTCATGGTCAAAACCGTCATCACCATGGCGGCGCTTGCGCCCAATGGGCTGTTTGAAGACTGAGGTGCGATGTTGTGAAAGGGTGTTGTTGGGGGATATGCCTCCATCAGCTGGGTGAAAGCGGACTAGAGATTCCCGAGAGGCTGTGCGGCTTTCAAGGCTTCCTGTGTCCATGTCCCCGGTCTGATGGTTTCCTTTTTCAGCCTCAGCTGGTTCAGAATCAGGGGAGGTGATGCTGATCTGCACTCCAGATGGATGGAGAGGACAGTCTTCTGAGTTCTGGGTGACGCTGCTATGCACTGGACACTCGCTAGATGTGTTTGGGTCTGCAAACTGGTGGACGGGACAATCTGGAGCATGTTCTTCTCCGTTGGGGTGAAGGGGACACTCTGCAGGATTCTGGGCCCCAGTGCTATGGATGGGGCAATCCGAGCTTGTACCGCCTGACGGGTGAACAGGACACTCTGTTAAGGCCTCAGTCTCGGTCTCAGTGGTAACCGTAGGCTCAGGCCGATGGTCCAAAGAAGAGGTGCGACGGAAGCCCTGCGTGGCCAAACTGCAGAAGGAAGCAGCGCTAATTGAAGTGTTAGTCGGTGAGTCGATGTATATCTTGATCTGTGGTCTGCTGGCACCATTGCGGATTCGTTTGCCCACTTCTCGTGCCCGTCGTTGAGTGTCTGCCAGATTGTTGAAGCGTGCCAACGAGTCCGGCAACAGACAAACATTGGCACTCCCAAAGCAAAAGCTGCGACCCTGCGGACGCCATTCAGCAAGCGTGGCCCCGGTGCCAGCCGCTACACCCTGTTCAGCACCATGCTTGTCAGGTTTCTGGTGGGAGTATATGTAAGGGTTCCTGATGCTCTGCAGTGGGGCCCACAAAAGGAAGCCGAGAAAGGCGAAAGGTAAGGACGCCAGCAGCAGCACCAGGTAGAGTGGTGTGGAGATCAGAACCCCCAGTGCCAGAAAAGAGCAGGGATCCTGGGAGCGCCTACGTTTCTCCAGTGATGTTGCTACACAAGAGGCCAACAACCGGTCCAACAGCCAGTAGCAGGGGAAAACGAAGGCCCAAGACAGACTGCTCAGGAAACTGAGTAAGGCACTAGGGTAGGGCGAGGTGTGCAAGACCATTTCTGGCTCACCTTATAGACCAACCCCTCTAAATAAAATAAAAAAATACAAAACAAGAACTACAAAGTTAACCCGCCCCCCTGTGGTAGAAAAAGAGACACTACATGGTTCTTTGACTGCGCCCAACGTTGAATATGGGATAGAATGGGCTTCTTCCCAGCCTTTGCTCTCCCAGCCTTTGGTGGAGCTACAGTCCCCTGAAAAATCTTAGCATGGTGATGGCCAGAACTCCTCCTGAGATGCAGAATATTCCAGGTAAGGTAATGTGGAAGGCTGCACGTCCTCGTCAGCGCAGAGCCTGCAGACAACCAAAGGGGAGGGGAGACAAAATACACAGGCAATCAGCTTAAAGTGAAGGATAATGTGCAATCAACAAATTGGATCCCAGTAAAATTTCAAACATTTGTGAAATCATAATGAACGATAAATAATAACAGTTTTTTATAGAATGCACAGTGTCAGGTCACCACATGTAGCTTAATGTTTAAGAATGCAGCTTTTTGCCGCTGAAACATCATATTTCATTTGCATCTGTGTTTATATCTGGGTGAAGCAAAACATATGATTTGTAAAATCTTGTTTATAAGTAAAACGTAAACTGATAAAATACAATTGACCTTATAAATGTTCATTATTCAAATGTGCGCGATACGAATTAGAATATTCAGAAAGGAGGTCTACCAGATGTGCCTTATTATCCCCAGTGACCTTCTGATTGCAACAAAGGAGAAATTAGGATAATTACCATTTAAAAAGCTACCACTGCGCAGGTGTCACTGTAAAATATGATAACTAAGTCTCTTCATTGGAGTGGTGCTGGATTTCTGGTTGTGACACATGAAATAAACAGAGAAAAAACGCGCGCACGCAAACAAAGGGATAGATGGGGAAGATTAGACTGCAATCTCACACAGAGACAATTAAAGCCATTATTTGAAAGGAAGATAAGAAAGAATGTTCTCTGCCTGCGTGGTGTGGAAACACCAATTAAAATCCGCCTTCCTCTTGAACAAAGAACTCGACGTGTTAAAATTCAGTTTTTAGACCTTTAATCAGCATTTCTTATTCTTTGATATAATAAATATAATTATTATATTTCATGAATTCGTTTACAATAATTACAAATGAGGTCTCTTTAATATCTCAATGGTTTCTCCTAGAAAGCAATGTGTCTAAATGTTGAGCAAAAAGAAGACTTGACACAAGAAAGGGCAACACCCTTTAAATATACAGTAGCCTTTACTGTAAGTTTTACTGTAGCTCTGTGAATGGTGTGTTCTAGTCTGTAATAGGTCAAAGAATAGAAGGAAACTTTCGTCGTAATGTCACAGTCTCGTTCCTCTACGTTGGTTGTCTTTCTGCGTTGTTCTTCAAGCAAATGCTCCGAGTCGAACCCTGACCTAAATCATCAAGCGCTTTACCACAGATCAAAGACAGTGGATCAGCCTTTTGACATGATCAGAAAATCGACTCTTTTATGTGTTTATAACCGCGTTGACGGTCTGAACTGATGTCAAGAGACGAAATGATGGAAGCAGAAAGGAAGATGCAGACATATGAATTGAAATTCGAAGAAAAACAGGGATAAAACCTTTGTTTAGATCTTCTACTGGCGTTGACTGCACTACGCATGACCTATCGACCAAGGGGGAGGGTGGGTTAGGGTTGGCAGATGGTAGGATGAAATAGTAAATGACAAAGATGGAAGATAACAGTGCAAGAGAAATAACAGTGCTTTGAAGACATTCATCTTGCGGTCTCTGAAACAACTTTTGTTCACGGGTGATGTCACTGAGCACACCTCCAAACCACCTGCCAAGGACTTCATAATTTCTAATCCAATCAACAAATATATCAACCGCTTCATTTTTTTTGTATATCTCATTAAATTTCACTCAAAAATACTGTATTTAACTTTATGATAGCAAAATGGATGGCTAACATTATTTGTTGTTTGTTTGTGCTCGCATATGAATGACCTTTTTGTAAAAGTACTTTAAAATACACAAACACGTTCTACAATTTGCACAAATAACACTGCTTGCTGTTCTCTACCTCATAACAGCACAGTAGTTTCCTACATAAGCATTACCAGCACACATGAAGCATCACGTACACTTAATCCCTTCCCGTCTGAACTCACCTCATCTGCACACGCACTCAGTCTGTGGAGGAATAATTTCCAGGGTTTTATCCATCACGACTGCCTAATCTGCATCGGACCGGCGCACCCGATTGCGTAGAGATTGTGCGAGAGGGCTGATTCTGACAGCCCGCTGTGAGCGTGGCGCTGTGCAGCCGAGACTTTGAGCAGTCCGACTCGCAGGAGTGACTGAAACGACCGGCGGTGTGCAGAACAGGAAAAGGAAGAGCAACAACTATACTTGTGGTAGTTTGCAGCTGTGCATGCTGTTTGAACTCGCATTACCACGCAAACACACACATGTGCAAGGCGGGGGTTAAGCGTACCTTACTGCTGAGCAGCTTTCAGGTCACCCACACACACACACACACACACACATAGGTTTTCATGTTTTTGGGGCCATTCCACAGACGTAATAGTTTTTACGTCTGTGGAATGTTTTTACGTCTACCCTAACCCTACCACAGATCATTCTGTATGATTTATAAGCTTGTTTTCTTATGGAGTCCTTAAAAATGTGCCCACATGGTCAGAATGCACTGGTATTACTATACCTGTAGAGACCTGTAGGTCCCATAATGTATTAAATACCAGTACACACACACACACACACACATTCAAAGCCGGCTCTCTCTCAGTTGTATGAGAACTGTATTGCCACTTATATCATTGCTATAGCAACGATGTAGATGCATCTGATATTGATTACACCGTCTACACAGAATCAGATTTTATCACTCGCAAAATGACAGTGCAAATCCTCACTCCTGAAAATCTGATTTGAAATCCAAATTGAATTTGCATGCAGTGTGAACAAAGCCGCAGTGACTTTATGTGTCATTCTCCTCTTTTGTCTTTACTGTGAGGTGTCTGTGCGTTTACGTAGTGCAGACATTTATGTTTGCCCTCAATAATTTGCTTTTAACTAAGTACTAACCAGGAGACAATAATCAATTCCATAAAATAAATAAATGTCCGTTAGCTAACACATTGTTCAGAAGGCCTAATCTATAGATCTGTTTAAACACAAATCATTCACCTTCTAATCAATAATGATCACAACTTTCCCATGAGGATTGAGCGAGAGAGACAGAGCGAAAGATAAAAAAAGAGAGAAAGGCAGAGAGACCCAGCGACATATTTTTATGTTTCATCTACTGTTAGCACAAGATAATATGTCTCGAGGAATAACTACATATTATCTTTATTATTATACATATATTTATTTTTATACATACAAATTTTTTAGGTTTTGGGTTTCTATCTACTTGCCTTAAAATTAATCTCACGAAACGTACAAAATAAATGTCTATATTGCATACGCATTAAAAAACCGGCGCACGGAATTCCATGTCACGTGACTCCGTCATTTATTCAGTTTTTATTTTACATCATGAAAGATGACATCACTTGTTATGCTACATATAAAGAATGTCTGTATACAGAATAGTGTGTTAAACCTGGGAGAATGTGCATTTAAAATACCTGCATGCCTGTGCGTGTGTTCTTTATCCTGAAAACACTTAAGACACTGATTATTTAGTTTGTGTGTGTGTGTGTGTGTGTGTGTACTGGTCTCTGTTTGTTTGATTGTTTGTTTGTGTGGTGTGTGTGCGTGCTATGAAGCAGATAAGTGTGCATAAGGGGCTGGTTGTGTATCCAGTAACCTCTAAGATCGATGCGGACCCATCAGCCAGTCTGTGCCTCTTTCTTATTGGTTCATTATTAATGGCCCTTAGTAAGAGAGACAAATAGCAAGAGAGGAAAGAACAGAAAGAGGGACAGTTATAAGGGCCCTCCTCATGAGTGGGGAACATAACAGCCCACACACTTAAAAACGTAAATATAAAAATCTGTATATAAGCAGGTGCTTAAACTTCCGAAAATGATGACCTTCAAGCTCAAAGTGACTGTCAAGCTATTTCGGGGCTATTTTAAGTTGAGGGTACCAACATGTGGGACATGTTTAAATACAGTTAAAATCCTGAACTATGTAATTAAATTGAAATTAAATAGACGTTTGGCCTAAATTAAGCTATCACTCGGTACAGATGCTTGAAACGAGCTATGGTAATATTCATGCTGGGTTCATGTTTTAGTTTACATCAAGATTTTATCCGACACCTGATAGATAAATGACTTAGGTGCAAAGCCCAGATTGCTTAATAAAACATACTGTGGCATACACACATGTCTATCTGTATTTTTCTGTATCTCACCTCTCTCTTTTCTCTTTTCTTATCCTGTCTTTTAATTTCCTGTGGAAGTTGAGTAACGCTCATTCTTGACTAATGTGTGTGTGTGTGTGTGTGTGTGCACCAGAGCGAAAGAGTGACACTGCACTAAGCACACTCAAGGGAGTTGTTGCCATGGTGACTCCACTGCGCTCACTCATGAACAGTATTGCTGTTGTCTGTCAGACTGGTCAATGCCCCCATAGAATGGCACACATACACAAAGATAAGACGTGGAATTTGTGCACGGCAAATCCACATTTAAATTTACATTACGGATACGGAACTAATCTTGTGCTGTAAAAATAAGACTTGGTAATTACTGAATATCAAGCTGTCAGATTAAAGTTATGTACTCTTCCATCAAAACATTTTTCCATTTGCTACGCAAATTAAACATTGATAAGGCAACAGCTTCTCTGAATAGTGTTTCAAAAAGCATTTTTGATATGTTAAATAACATTCATTCATCATTTGAAATAAACACACAATATTTTTATTCTTACGATAGATGTACAAGTATTATCTCGTAAACAAACATTGATTGTAAATATATTAGCAACGAACATTTAAGAAACATATTTAGAGCACAAATTCACATACATGTTGAATCATAAATGCTGCAGAAACATTTATTTATTTATTATTTAAATATTGTACCAACAACCAACCAGTAACGTTTAAGCAGCACATTGCAGATAAGCTAACACTTATGGATATAAAACAATATCCATTTAAAAGCGAATCTATTATATAGACGTCTCAAAATGTACATGTGCAATTAGAGTAGATGCTAAAAACAAAGCTGTTTTAGGCTAACTGCTACTTTTTATAGAGTATACTTGTAAAAATGCATTGAAAAGAGACAATAACCAGGCAAGCATCTTCAAAGCACATAATGACACTGTTTCTTTCATGCAAGTTGATAATGAAACCGAGTAAAGCTCTAGAATGCTCATTTAGCCCTAGACACAAATTTAAATAAGATGACTAAATTCCTGCACACCTCTCTCGAGTATTCTCACACTGAGATCCTATATGGGCTAATTACAAAGACAAAATGCTCATGATGTAATTCAATCCATCACCTGATCAAATGCCATTTTCTTTGCACCGTAGCTAAATCATGTTTCAGATGCTAATCAATCTAGCACCTCTGTGGAAGGATTATGACTGCCAGATCCTTCATAATCCCTCATCTGTCAATACGAGTTGGAAACCGATCAATCTGGCAACCGATAAGGGCTGTTTTGACAACACACCTTTTTTTCACGTGATCGGCAGTGAAATTAACAATTTTTCAGTTCAGTTTCTGAAGAAAATGTGATGCTTGCCTGTGCAAGAGTGTTGCGTGTAGTTGCAAGAGTATTGCAATGTGGTTGCTAAGGTGTTCTAGGTGGTTGCTAGGGTGTGCCTAGGGGGTTGCATACTGGTCTACGTCAAAAGAACACACCCCCAAGTCTGTATGATATTCTGGGCCCTAGATAAGACTTAGGTCCCTTCTTAAATGTAGAAGTCCACAAGGTTTATTTTTAAGTCCAAATGCGTTAAAGTACCAGCACAATAAGTAAAAGCAAAAAATAAGTAATAGCAAAAACAACTAATGAACGGCAGTGGACAACTTACCCCACTCGATGGAGGTTTTAACCTCAACCCTATCTGAACCGGAATGCAATGACTTTATATCATTATCAGAATAATCATCACAATTATCACTTTTTTAAAGAACAGCAGTAACTCAGCGTGGTGCTGCCAGCACTTTCATTCAATGCAGAGCGACCGTGACTCAACCAGACTCCCTGACACCTGGTTACACAAGGTGACGAGTGCTTTTACAGTGTGGGCGTTTGTGAGATTGAGTGGCATCCAGGGGCAAGACAGACAGAAGATGGTTTGAGTGCAACAGCGTGTGGGATGGCCGTGGAGAGGCAATGCGCTATTAAAAACGACGTTTGATGTTCCTCGCTGTGCATTTTGCGTAACTTGAGGTAGAAACCATTCCTGTGAAAACAGGTACATACTGTACGTATCTATGGCCTCTTTTGTTTCCTTGTAATAATTTTAGAAGCCCTGTCACAACTCACGGTCCTTCACACGGTTACGATGTTTAACTGTTTTAACTATGACCCTGTTTCCTGCTGACCTTTTAAAACTGCCAGTGATTACCAAATGAGTCACATGTTATAGCCACTGTCTGCTGCCAATGGGTTGCCTTGGAAACATTGCGTAATGCATCTTTGCATGTTATAGCTTATATGTCTCTGCATGCAGGCAATGCTGAGGGTGGTCCACACTTAACACGCTTTATTTAAACTCTTGCTGGTTTATATACATGCATCAATGGATTTTTCTCTAGTTTTTTGAAATACCATAAAACAATTTTACCACAATGTCATTTCATATATTATATTTTGTTTAATAGCATTCTGTGGGTAAAACACACTTGTATTATTTATCTAGTCATGTGTGTTTGTATATGAATGAATTAAGGCTGCTTTCACAGATCATTTGGTTTGTGGAATAACAGCAGAGGATTATGATGACGATTCAGTATTACCCATCATGCTCTGGGCCATTGGCCCATATGGGCCCCCCATGTCTAAAGAGTGTTTGCTCTAAATATACACTGAAATCTAGACCATGGCTGATCAATATGGTTTACACACACACAAACACATGCACAAACACATTTTCCACTAGTATATATATACAATACTGTATCTAACTGTGTAACCTTTCCCCTTAAGCATGACATTTACTCTGTTGTCTTTTAACCCGGTTGTCTTTCTCCACCTGTTTCATTGCACTCTCTCTCCCTCCTTCTCTCTCTCTCTCTCTCTCTCTCTCTCTCTCTCTCCATCTGTGTGACACTAAGTGACCTACACAAATACAAATTGCTTTCAGACTTCTGTGCTGAATGAAACGACTTGAAAATCAATAAATCCTGACCTGCCTTCTAAAGCACACGTAAAGTGTGAACAAAAAAAACAATGGCACACATGCAAAACACATTACACATTCAAATCCACACTCTCCCTAGACACAAAGACTTGTTTCTTGATGTTGTTTATTGCATTTATTTACTCTGTATTCCTAAGGCTGACACTTACTCTTACTATATTTTTAATATGCTATATACACACACACACATATATACACACACACACACACACACACATATATATATATATATATATATACAGATAAATGTCTCATCTTTTCTAGTAGATTTGCTGGGTCAAAGGCATTATGAAGTCTAGTCACCACAGCATCATCTAAACATTTGCAGGAAGGAAAACAAACCACAACAAGCCACAATGAAACATTTCATCCAAATGTTCTTGAGCTGTTATGCAAATGAGTCATTTGCTTACTAGTCCTTATTGGTTCAATATTTGTACCACAGAATGAGTTGCCAACATATAGAGATTGTAATATGGCCGATATCCAGAATGATGACAGATGTTATTAAAGTACTTTATATTTATGTTTGTTTGTGCGTGGCTTTGAAGCAGTGTTTGAGCCCTGATCTAGAACGTTGAGCCCTGAGCCCTAGAACATGATCTAGAACATAGAACACTTAAATATCAAGTGTTACAAAACGCTACAAAAGCTTCAACTTTTGTAGACATTGTAGTATTTTCGGTAATGTTATGTTACCGAACTTGTTGAAAGTACAATTTGTACAATTAAGCAAAGTTACTAGAGTATCTCAGAGTCCATGGCAAACAGTTTGAGGCAGTCAAAGCTGTTGTTCTCTGAGATACAAAAGCACCTGATCTTTCAGAGATGAACAAAAAGAGACAGTCACAGCCTAGAGCTCCAGTACACAATGAAATGGGGAGGTGGGGCTGCATACGAGAAGATGGTTGCCAGGGAAACCACCCAGAACCTGAACGGCAGGCAAAGGAAACCGAGGTGAGCAGTAGGTCATATGGCCATGTGGCAGAAGGCGAGAGAGGGTGACCCAGCAGGAAAGAGACTGTCCACATGTTCCTGCGTTTCTCCTGCTGATGATAACAAGTTCGGTGACAGAATATCAGCACCTACAACACCATCTCCTGCTGCCTGGCACCACAGCAATCCACATTAACATCCATATGTCTCTGAAGTGTAGAACTGCTGCTTTACTGGTTTATAATAGCAGGAGGCTGCGTTCCTTTAATTACACACACACACATGTTTGTGTGCCATACACACGCAGTGTCCCCAAAACGTATTTTTAGCCCTCACCTAAATGTCATATAAACCACATATAACAAATATGACACTTAATGTCAATAAACCGAATGACAAAAATGTTCATTTTCAAAACCAACTTTTAAGCGAAACATATCACACAAATGAATCTGGTCGGTTTTAAATTCTTCAGCAATATATACACGGTACTGTTTAAAATGAAGTCCAGCTGGTTATATATGTAATTGCAAATTGTTTTGTAATGTGATGTAATGTCTTCTGATCTATTTGCTTTGATGAATGAAAAGATGATACATTTTTAAGTGTAGCCTAGGTACTTTTGGGGGGTTACTTTATGCTCCCAAACAGCCCTAACGCACACATTTCCATACCCCACCTGCATACACGCAAATCTTTTCATCAACAAAGCTTCTCATCTGTTTGAGGTCGGCCCATGTCCTGCAGGTAATGACAGACCCCATCTGCACGCTCATTGGCCCCTGACGAAAACAGCAGGGTGGTTCAGAACCAAAGGGCGCTCTGTAATCTTACAACAGCCGGGGCCTTGAGCACACGCCCACAGCCGGCGTCTCTCTGCTGGGCTGAGTCTCCTAACTGGAGGTTCTCCCAGAACCACAGTCCTTAAATAGTGTTGGAGGTACAGTTAGAGAACACAAACCGTGAGTCCTAATCACACACTACAGCTCTGTGCTGGGTACAGTAGCATCATATTATTGGATGCATGATGGCTGGATGGGTAGATCAATATGGCTGGAATTTTTTACCACCTAGAAGACCCTAGCCTTGGCAACAAACAAGAACACCCCCGAAAACCGCAAGGCAAGGCCCTTAAAACACCTTAGCAACCACATAGCAACGCTATGTGAACTCGTTTCCCCCCAAGAACACTTTGACATTGTGGCAGTATTTTTCCTTTGGAAAACATAAAAATGTAGTTGATGTAGTAGCCACGTGCTCTGATTATGAATGGTTCCCATTGTTGTTGTGATCAACATCACCATCATTACCACACGCATGGAATGATCTTATATCAAAATAACATATCACTTCACAAAACGCCTGTCAATCCATTAACGGAGGCGTGGCTAGATAGCGTTCAAATCAGAGCTGAGCAAAGACCCAGTGTTCTGTAAATGACCTACAATAACACACACACAAGCATATCACACTGCTCAGGCAGATTAACCGAACAAAAACCAAATCCATCTCTCTCGTTTGTATTCATATTTCTCTGTGTACCACCAGAGGACATCTAATCTCTTCATGTCCACACAGTCTGTTCAAAGAGCCCTGCCAACATCAGCCAGCACAGACAAACACACATACACATCTGTGTGTACTCGTCACAGTGGGACTTTTCTATTGGCTTCCACTGTTTTGAAACAGAGCTAATGATATTTTCTGACCCCACACTCCATAACAAAACCTAACCTGAACTGATACGTGCAATTTTCACATTTTCAGTACAATATTATTTTAGATATGAAAATGTTATGTTTCCCTGTGGGCAGCAGTCCGACACATCACATGGAAGAGTTACGGATGACACAAGTTTTCGGACCCGTTTCCTTTACTGTTGTTTCATGTTTTCATGTTCCTATCAAAAATTCCCAGAAAAATAACATAAAAGATCTCTCATTAATATTAAAGTTTTGCCCTCGTTGGCTGGTCACGACAATGTGTGCAATATCAGGTTTTACCGTCATTGTGGGGACATCTGGTCTCGGGAATGAACCTGAAACTGGAAGCCTCGCTCAAAAAAATGGCAAGGTGAAGCTTATTCAGACCAATACAAAATCACGTGTCTCGGTCTAGGCCTTTATGTATCTGTAAATATATTTGTCCAGTAAATTTCCACGTGCAAACATTGCTTTAGCCACTTGCAGCTCGAGAAAAATGTAGCGCAGAATAGATTCACTGTGTGTAGCGTGTCATTCGACACTGAGAAAGCATCCTTGAAATTCAGCAGCGTTTGAATGAACCTGTACAAACTGTGCCCAAAACACACGCGTTCACACGCGCTCACACACGACTGGATTCCTTGTGCTGTACCTGGCCTGTATATGTGGCCCAGAACATCCATAGTGCAGAGCTAAAGACCTAAAAATAGACAGCCACGTCACTACGCAATCTACCCCGCTGGTACATGCGATTGTTGCTGACAGATTTCAAAGTATTTCCATGTCAGGCTGAGACTGAAGAAAATAACATGATGAAATGCGCTAAATTCAGCGCATGAAAGACCTCTTCTGCTCCATCATATTCTTTCTCTTTGCTTAAAGATAATGTGGGTGGGCGTGTATTCGAGGGTGTATTTGTGGGTGTCTGCGAGCGTGAAGGGGTCGTCGTCACAACATGAAAAACACATCAAATGTTGGTACACGCACACAACTAGAACACATTCAAATACTAATAAGGTAAAGCAGACGTGTGGTGCTTAAAAGGTGGATGGAAAGCGTTGAAAAGTGACCAAACGACACTGTGACAAAACAATGAATGAGGCAACAAGACAACTGAACAGTGGAGCTAAACTAAATTTGAAACATGCCATGAAACGTCTTGACAGGCGTTTTCTTTTCTGTGTTGTCGTATTTCCTGTTAAAACAGGAAGTTTAGATGGGACAAATCGAAGGATGTAGGTGTTGTCATAGCAATTGACCATCATTTTCTACTTGCTAATTGCTGTTCAGAGGCAGGTTGCATTATGGGAAGGACAGACGCATTCTAGAAAGCATTTTATTGTAAAATAAATAAAACAAAAATGGCTTTGCCCCGTGCAAGATAAGTAATCAATATTCTCTGTCGATTTCCCTTGATGAGAAAGTCTGTCTCTAAATGTGTACATCTGCTCTGGGTTAATTTTGTAAACTTTTATCTGAAACAAACAGATGGCCTCAAAGCCTTCTGTAAACATGGACTAAAAGCCACAAAGTCCATTTCTGATTTGATAGACTATTTACGATTCATACAGTGTCATCCTATGAGAAAGAACAGAGATTTATGTTGCAACCTCCATCTTAGACAGATTGAATGTATCATACTTTACAGTTCTTAAGGAGCTCCTCTCAGCTGTTCCTCTAATGGCTTCGGCATAATTACCGACGGCTAGCTGCCTGAGAACCCCACGTAAACGTTTCCTGATGGCCATTTTGGCACACCGACTGTGGATTTTGACACATGTTGCACGTTTTATTTGCTGTTGTCTTACATTCAACTAATGTACTTCAATAAAGAAACTTCAGCGAATTCGGTGAGAAAGCGACCCGCTGTGTTTGGATTATCACTGCGTCATTGCTGATTTCAATACAGTGACCACATTTTACCTCGCCCACTGTCGTGACTTGGACTACAGCCTATATTGCAAGGCTCTCCAAGGACTCGGAGGAAAAGTGGACTTCTATAAATCCAAAAAGCAACGTGGGAGGTTTATTGGCTCAGCTAAGTCGCAGTTATCTATCAATTGTGAAACTTAGAAGAAGAGGAAGAAGAAATTGGGCCAGCCACATAGGTCGCTGCTTGGGTAACACGGGAACACAATTGGACAGCGGTGGTAGTAATTAACATCCAATTCAATTTGTAAACAACACAGGTTGGAAAATGGGACGCCGCTTTCCGGTATCATGTATCCGCCGTTGAGGCGTCTAGCCCCACCCATTCAGTTACGTAGTCTAGTTATTATTGACACGCGGTGCATTGAGAAGATCGCGAGTTTAATGGCAACATTAGCATGTGGCATTATGTCATTACGGTCCGCGGCGCATAAAAATGATAAACTTGGTCATTACCTCACAGGGCCACACCCACTTTTTAGCGCTTTTACAAAAGTGTGTTGTACATAACGACCACATCACGGGGAATAATGTACCGTTTTAGGCTGTAGTTTTCACCTGGTTGAGTGGTGAGCTTTAGGGGAGAGGTACCGTAGAGGAAACACTTTTAAAGCGTCAGGACTTAAACGAAACACTGAGTCCGTAGCTGCCACACCTTGATACGCGGCTTAAACTACACGCTAAATCAAACCATTACGCTAGTACTAAGCCACCTTTTCCTAGACAAACCCCTAAAGAACATATGCAAATAAATACACGTATTTAAGCTACAAATTATTTCAGTTAACGGCAGCATCCATGGTAAACTTCTGAAATTGTGAATTCTACCTTTTATAGGAACTCGTTTGAATAAGGACCAATGCGCACACGCGTATCACTAACAAATGGAAAACACGTTATAGCTTTGCCAAAACAGATGCCGTAAACATACCTGGCTGACTAATGCAAACCTCGCCTCAGACCGATGATTGGTGGTGAAAGCCGCCGCCGCCGATATCAGAAGGAAGCATGCCGGGCTCTCCTGTGCGAGTGATCAGTCATACAAATATTGTTGTACAGAACAGCGGTCCATCCCTTTCGCTCCCTCCCGCGTGCGCGCACACACACACACTCAGATAAACAGCAGCGCGCAGAAACACACCTGGTTTGAAAATCTGACCCAACACAGCCTCGCACATGCAAATATAATTCAAATATTTCCCTTTCTATAGCGCCACGAAAGCAAGGCTTTGCGACCAAGGGCGTTGCAGTTCTGTGAAACATTTAAACAATAAACAGCAAACCGGTATAACAGTTCTATCAAGAATACCCTTCCAGCCAATATGAGGTTGTGCAAGACTCACAAAGAAGCGTGGTTTGCAATGCTGATACACTCATGCGAACCCTTCCTCTCCAAGGTTCCCATTTAGCTCCATTCCTAACTTTCCCATTTTAACCGGTCGGATTGGATGTTTTCAATACTCACAATTCAGAAACCAGCGATTCTAACAGGTCGACGTGAATCGTTTTTCGCTATTTCCTTGAGAGATTCCGGATACGTGATTTCGCCGTGGTCCGCCTAGCCGCTCACCGCTGACGACGACGCTCAGATTCTTTCCAGCACCAGCGCGCTTTGAACAGCTCCACTGACGTCACTCCCGCGAACCCAACCAAAGCCACGCCTTTCAGATAACTACCGTCTCCAATCCGCCGAGCTGGAGGAGACCCACCCAACAAGATATGCTACAACATTTCAAACTGCTGAACACCAGGAGCCTCAATAATACGTATGGTTAACTGCGATAACCTAACTGTCCAGTCAGTGCATAAGACTCGATGCAGGATTGGACGAGTTTTGAGCATTAACTGATATTAGTACATTAATGCTTAATAGATCATTAGAGTTATAATTGGAAATGTCTAAGTTATGTATACGACCAGCCTATGGACCAGATGGGGTCCCAGTTCCCTGGCAGTTGTTTGCCCTAAAGACACGTTAAGTTGCTTTAATTTGTATGTGCTTCTCAAAATACACACCCTTTTGAAGCAGCTTTATTAAAACACATTCTATAGTGTCGTTAAAGAGTCCCTAATAAGCGGTTTTTAATGGAAAATGTCGACGTGGTTTCTCCGTGGTAAGTAATACGTCATTGTAATTGAAATGAAAACAGTCATGTGGCGCTTGTTTTAATCTCAAATAGTCTGCACTGTAACACACGAACAGCATACGATAAACATATAAAAGTGCATTAGAGACGGCAATAAGAGTCGCCATTATGCGTAATCCCAGGTTGAATGAAAACGCTACATCCCCGCCTTAATAATATACGCGGTCACGGGTATTTGTTATGGGGGACTTCAAACCCCAAAAGGCACTGCGACTGATTTCCGGTTCTCCGTTACCATAGCGACACTCACAGTTCAAGTTCTAAATACAAACACGACCAAGTTCGGAAAGGTGTGTGTCATTGGTTCTCAAATTGAGAGGTGGATACCTGACTGTCAGGTCCAAACTGTTTAAATACACACACAAAAATATAAACAAATGTGCTAGTGCTTCAAGATTTTCCCGACGGCGGGCAGTATTGTGGTCATAATAATATTAACGACTTATTCATATTGAATTAACAGACAATAATTATGTTGCGCGCTCTCTATTTAGCAGGTCGGTGATGAGCGATGTGTGCGGTCCGGCTTAATATCGCTTTAATGATTTAAGCGCGCGGCCCCTCATAATCAACTTCCGCCAGCTCATCCAAACCAGAGATGCTCCTTGTTGATTTACCTTATTTAAAATTTTAATTGAAGTTTATTTACCTTATTTAATTTTGTACAAATTCAAAGAAGATGTCACATCAGAGTGACTTATCTCCATAGATATGACAAATACACGATAAACATAAAGACTTCAGTGTTAAACGTATATGTAAGTGTATATTTTATGAGCTGTAAACAATCTGAGTCTCTTTTACACTTACATGCCATGGCAGGTACCCAAAACTGTAGTTAATTATTCTTCTATTATTCTGTTATTATATCTGTTATTCTTGTAAGGAAAACAAACACCCCTCCAGATTACATAAACGTCACAACATCACTTGCTGTTATGTTTTCGGGTGGGCGGGGTGCTATTTTGCATTTGGAAAAGACAAATATCTCTGTGTATTGGTTCATCTCCAAAACGTTAAAGAATACTACGGCTAAACAGCTAAAGTGAGCACCGAGTGTGCAAAATTGAGTCTTACACGCCCATGCACTTACACCCACCTGCCTACACTAATTTATTTTAATCTCTCTCCCTCTCACTCAATTTTATTATCTTGCTTGCTTTCCCTCATTGATGTTTATTGATTATTGACAGCCGTACCGCATTGCCTTTTAACATATTAACTGTCTCTTTGTTTCTGAAGTATTTTCTTGCCTTTATTTGCTCTGTCACTCTCATTCCACGAAATATGAAATCATAGAGCTTGTGTGATCATAAATGTACGCCATGTTTCAGCTTCCCGTCATGTTTGCCCAGAAACTCCCTCTTAATTGAATGAAGTTTTTCCAGTACTGCCAAGACGGAATGAAATAAGCATGATGGGGGGGTGTAAGGCTGCAGATAGCCACACTATAGCCTTTATTATGACTGTAGTTGGCATCATGCCTATTTGTGATGTACTTTGTCCATCACTGCTGGTTTCCAAGTAACCTGAGGCAGAGTGAGGGTCTAAGTGTCAATAAAAGTGTATGATCTAAATGTGTGTTTGCTCAGATATGTTTCTCTTGGTCTTGAAGATAAAAAACGAGGATATTATGCAGGCAGTGGTGGCTTCGTCGGGCAGATCCTTGCGTGATATTGGCCGCAGGGACGTCCAGGAACCAGTGTGCTTGGCCTGGAGTACAGACCCTTATTTTGTCACGTGACCCTGCAGGTACATCATTCGCCTTGGTTAGGCAATAGATCTGATTTCATGTACTGTTAGAAGAAACGTTAAAACAAACCTAAACTCTGCTGAATGAGTGTTGACCCAAAGCTTTGTTATATATATAGCTACTCTCCTCTTTCATCTGTGGTATCTTTTCAGCTGTTCTGGAGGAGTACAGGGATAAAAGACAAAGAAAAAGGCGAGATCCGTGTAAAACAACAGAGAGCAGATTCCACACACAACCTGCCTGTTGAGCTGTACAGTTATTCTGAAGAAAGCCAAAAGGAACACTCAGAGAAGATCTTAGAGGACATTAGTGACAGGTTATCGTAAAATATTCATTTAATATTAAACTTAAGCTTGATACGGATACACTTCACATGCAAAAGTGTATTCAAAATAAACTAAATTAATAATTTGCATACTCACCCTTATACTTTTCAAATTGGCCACAGTTGTCAAATATGTGTGTATTTGAATATGGGACATCAGTACCATGGGGGCCTGTCATTTTGGAGAAAGCTATGTTATAATGTTACCATACTGTACATACTGTTAAGACACTCTGGAAGTATGTAAGTAGAAATCTGCTTTTTTGTGCAGTAATTCATCAAGGTTTTGTGTGTGTGTGTTTGTGTGTGTGTTGTGGTACATTTTCTGTCCACTCTGGTCTTAGTGGACTCTTACTCATTACATGAAAAAGAGAATAAGGATTTGGGGGAAGAGGGAATGAGTGAAGAGTCAGAAATGAAGAGATAAAGAGAGAGGTAGGGTGGAGGAGAGGAAAGGTTGTGGCGTATTACACAGATCGGTGATCTGATACGAATGGAAATCCATATTTTGGAAATGACTTGATTAAGTCTGTTTGTGATAATCTACTTAATTGCAACAAACCCAGGAAGTCACATGTGCAGCTGTGATGTGCCCAGAATGAACGTTGCACAGAAACAGACAAATAAATAAATACATGAATCATGAAGCCACTAGAACCAGAGATATGAATAGATATGAGTAGCTTTTCATTTTAATTATATCGTATTAGCATGAAGTCATTTGAACTTTCGCATTTAGATGTGTTTTTGGGCCATTGGTCAGGAGGGTTTGAATAAGACACGAGTCAGTATAAATCTTTTGTTGACTGTTTAATAATTCGATTAAAAGGCTTCTTTCACTCCTCCACAGTTGCCCTTATAACTCATGATTTCTGCTTTTTAGAAAGAGCGAGTTTTACAAACGTCATCCTGACCTTATTATGTTCAGTTACAATGACAAACGCTGTCGTATTATGGTCGGTTTCGGTGACAACACAATGGTTTGGTACAGTTGCGGGTTCATCTTGTTATGATCTGTTACCGTGACAATGCTAGAGCATGGTGTGACAGAATGCTAACGCAGCCAAGCCATATTAATGAGCAACTTTAAACATGACCATTTTAGAATGTTGTCAGAGCCGTGGCCTAGTGGTCAGCACACATGCTTTAGCTATGTTGAGCTGTGGCGCTCATGTGGGAGATGCAGGTTCGAACCAGACCTGCATTTCATGTTTTCTATAATTTCCTGTCTTCTTATTTCCTTTCTATTCATAAAAAGTAACGCGTACAGTCAATTTGAGCCTGTTCTATGTTCTGTTTAGAAGAAGAGATCACACTATCTGCTGAAGGGGTTGAATCTCTGATCCTGGCTGCTGCTTGCTACCAGTTCAAGCAACTGTGAGCAAACTGAAGTACACGAGCCTGATTCAATCAAACAGCTGTGAGAGAGACATTTAACACCATTGTTTGAAACACAACACTAATGGTTTAAGAAGTAAGATACTTTTGCTCTTTTAGTATCTAATAGCATCGTCACGGTCACGCGGTTAATCTGTCCATTGCATTCTGAAGGGTTTTTTTTGGCATGGGGAAGCAACTGAGAGGAAGTATCACAGACAAAACGTGGATATGACACAAAATGTTAACCAAAGTGTTTTCCACTAAACTTCTGCATTGCTGTGCTCCAAATGGACGTCACACTTGACTCTGTGTTCTGTGTTTACTGATATTTATATGCTAGTGAATGTAGAACAGAAGGTTCGACTTCTTTTGCCTGTGTTTGTGCGGCCATATTTGTTTTTGGATGTTTGAAATCGGCTGTGACTGTTATGACTATTATAAAGTTCTTAATAGACATTTATATTTTCTGCGTTGATACGTCTTCCAAATGGCCAAAGCAAACTCTGCCCAGCTGCGAGAACAAACTCCTGGCTGTCCCTGTCTGTGGCCTCAGTCAGCATTTTCTAACTTTATGAGTGGATTTCATCCAGGATTTCTAAAAGAGACTTTATTTATATCATCAAACTGAAACAAGCCTTGTCATTATAAGACCCACTGAAGGCTGTTGCTCCACCCTAAGTCTATTTCCAGTGTGGGGGGGGCTGAAGAGTGGAGAAACCTCCCCTGCCCTGCTAGCTGTGGTGTGTTATTATCAGTCAATGAGAGACTACGGCTTCTTCTCTCTCTTTTACTCTCTCTCTTTCTCTCTCTCTCTCTCTGTCTCCCTTCCTCTCTCACTTTCTTTCATTTGTGCCAATGACTTCCACATGGCCAGTGGTTTACTTAAACTTATGTGTCATATTGTGACACTTAGCGATATGTTTCTCCATTTTTAACGTAAAAAAAGCATTAAGCATTAGTAAATTGAGTCAGTGTTGCCAGATCTTGCTACAAAAATAAGCAAAGTGGTCTGACAAAAGTCCAAAATAAGTGATGTGCCTTGGCAAGCCTGAATAAGCAACATCTGTGTTTTGTGCTAATTGGGAGGTAAATGGATTAAAGAACGTATATTTTATCGTAGCATTAAATGTTGAAGAATGGGGCTAAATTGCATCTTGTCGCAAAGAAAATATCATTAAAGTCTTTTATAAAAGTAATTACGATATTTAATCAGATTTAGACGTTCTATTCCTCTATTTGTTTTTACACTTTCAGCATAGAGAATTATACGCATCAGCTACGCATTTGAGACATACATTCTCATAAGTACATGCATTTCCTGGCAATCTATGTAAGTCATGACCTGGGTGTTGCTAGCGCCGTGCTCATCTACAGGAAAACACTTAAAACCGTATAAGCATGAGAGCTATAGTGTGCAGCGTAATGGACTTCAACGTAATACTGCCATGAAGCATAAAACATTTAGTGCCACGTACAGAACAAAAGCATGGACACAGCTAATGTGCTTGTAAGTGTTTATGTAATGAGAAAAGCTGTAGCAGGAGATGGTATAATAAAGATAATATGTAGACTTCTTAACCACTGCTTTGTCTCTAAGATTGTGGGATCACAGAAGTTTAGGTGCTTGAGTTTGGTGTTTTGACTGTTAGGAAACACTCCTGGAATCTAGGCATCGATGGTGACATAGAGAGGGTAAACACACACACACAAACACACACACACACACACACACACACACAGAAGTTGCTTCTGTTTGCACGTTCTTAGGCTGACGTCTGTATAAGCGAGTCACTTGTACTTGCTCAGCCAACACAAACCATGCTTTCTGTTTTTAATATGAATATTTTATTAAGCGCTGTTTATCAGTAAAGGTGTGTTTTTATTTCATTTATGCTGTATGTTTAAGGGATAGTTTAGCCTAAAATCAACATTATTCTGCTATTATTTGCTCAGCCTTACAGTATGTTGTTTCAAACTCGCATGGTGTCAGACGGAACGTTAGGAATAGCCTCAGACACCATTAACTTTAATTGTGTGGAAAAAGCAGTGTCAACATTTCTCTAAATATCTCCTCTTGTATTCTATGGAAAAAACAAAGTTCAGGGGTTTAAAATGCCCCGAGAGTGAGTAAACTAAAACAGTTTTCGTGAGAAGTACTTTAACGTGGCCTACATCTGCATGTTTATTGTGCACGAGCACTGCCCTCTGTTGTTTGCATACGGTACTGCTGTTAAGGGCTCGCGTGTATGTGTGGCTGTATTGGTTGTCCACGCCGACAGCGACGTCACGGACGACTTCCTGCTCAACAACAAATTCATTCATTTTATTCCCCTAATTTATTCACATTATAATCTAAGAAGGTTGGACAAAGTGTGTTTATATGATATATAACATAAAAAAAGTTCTACTGACATTACTACAAGAATGTCTTTTGATAACTTTGAGAGAACTTATAGAGAACATTAGCCAATGCTCTGAGAACATTAGCTGGCTAAGGCCCCAGTCAAACGGTATGGGTCGTGTTTTGAAGTCACATTTAAATGTGTGACGGACTGGAGAAATGCTTGTAAGATTCATTACTTGTCGAACAGACTCAGTGACCGTAATATTCCTTTAAAGCACCCGACCAATAACAAGCTTAGACTGACCTTTCTCGCTACGCCAATTATAAGAGCCTTTTGTCTTCTAGGCCTGGACTCATGGAGCCAGCCAGCTGAGTTATTATAATGAGTCATAAAGTTCTGTGGCTGTGTGTTAGTTCTGCCTTAGCAGAGAAAGCCCGGTAAGATCTATAATGTCTATAAAACAGGAGTGAAAAGAGGTGCGTTAATGAACGCATTAAATTTACCGTTCAGAGAGGTCCACTTAATCGGTTGCTCCAGTCAAACAAGGTTGACGTTTATTAAAGTAGTAAACCATGAGGTTCCATGTGTTACAATTATTTTGCTGTGGTAAGAAGAGAAGGATGACACATGGATGTTCTGTTAGAAATGAGGCTCACAATAGGCTGTTTTACTACATGGCGTATCCAGTCAGATTTTAGAGCAGGACGTTCTATTGTATCGTGCATATTTAAAGCTACACTCCGTAACTTTTGCCTCTCTACCGCCATCTCTGTTTAAAACATAAAATTGCAGATTACTTTATGTGCTTTTCATTACATAGGCTGAAGTCAAATAAAAATCAGAGCTAACAGCTTAAATTATAATCATTATTATAAACTTACCTTGGGGGAAGATAAGAAGGCCATTTTAAATAGATGTGTCATGTATCTTCATTATTAACCCCAAGAAAGTTACCTATTGCAGCTTAAACCATTAATGATACCTTATATAACTTTTCTATTGATTTTATATAAATAGCAGTTAAAAGAACCATTCATCCAAACACCAGGGGGCGCCGAGTGCTCTTAATAAAACTGCTGTATTTATTAATAACTGTGCTTTCATGAGGTGCAACATAGTACTTACTGTATGCGTGTTTATTTTTATTACATTTTTTACTCTAATGTTGTAAGTTGCATTATATTATTATACAATTATTATAAAGTATTATTACTTTTTATTACTTCAAGCAAGTGTTTGCATGTGTAGAAATGACACCTGTTAATTATTTGTTTTCCATTCTTATGCTTTATGGACATATTAGTTGTTTAGGCACTCAGTGGTTAAGGTTTCTGAACCATTAACATAAAAGCTTTGGGAAATAAACCAGTTAATGAGATAGCATCAACATTTTGAATTGTTTCACAACACGCTTTAATAAAAAGTATTTTTTTATTAAGCTCATGCATATAAAACTCTCAAAAGAAAGTGTCATATGCTAAAAGATAGGCATCATTATACATGTAGAGTCTCCTGTCAACAGGGTTGTAGTTCAGATTAGCTATTCCTGCAGCAACTTTCTCAAAAGGTAAAGACAGAGTGTTTATCTCCTKACCAGTGACTGTATCAAAAGCATAAAATACCTCGTCCTGGTACGTATTAACGTAGCGTGTCGCATACAAGACCCCACAAACCATGAACGTGCTTGTGACGGACCTCTTAAACAGATGCGTCTTCCACGTATGCGTGATATTGAGCGCCTCTGGATTCAACCGACTCAAAACAATGTTGCCATGGTTTTCCTCTGTGGCGTATATCACCCACACAGCGTCTTGGTCCGCCTCCAGGTCGATGTCTGTCCAATCGCGACAGCTGTAGTAGCAGAACGGAAACTTATTGTCCACGCCTGCCCCGT
>JAZGTI010002333.1:0-17097 GCA_036877585.1 Botia kubotai
ATTCTAATGAATAGATGAATTCTAATGAATAGATGAATTCTAATGAATAAATTCATCTCATTAGTACTAGCACTCCATCTGAAGTCCAGCCCCTCCTCCTCTGGTGTGCATGTTTTTGGATAACAGATGCGCTGCAGGAGTGAGTGACACTGTTACTTCACTACCTGTTTGCCATTTAAAAACAACACTGTGTATTGACTGTTCTACCCTATCAGCAGCTGTGGGCAGCATTAAATAACATTGCTTATAATAATTGCAATAACATTGCTTGAACAGGTGTTTATGTTTAAGCATCAGGAGTTAATTGAACAGGGACCAGTGAGCAGTCAGTATGGAATCAGATCTGAACGTGAGGACGTGAAGGTTGAAGGTTAAGGTCATGTTCAAGGGCCGCTTGATGTTTTCCAATGGAAACTTTTTCACATTTAATTTAACTGCTGTATTAATGTGTTAGCAAAGCATTTACAACAGTACCGTAAAACAATGGCTAAATAGCTACTATGTTAACCAGTAGCCACACAGACAGGTTGTTACATTATTAAGCAAGATAAGAACATTTATCTTCAGTTTATAACTGCATATTGTTTTCTATATAAATACTGTCTTACATCTGTTTGGAAGGATGCGTCTCATTTTTATCTGTTTTCTTTCGGATAAGAGCAGAGATTTTCAGCTGTCCGACCGGGACCTCTTGGTTATTGTAGGTCTTTTAAAGACTTAAACTGAGGGGATCAGATTTGACCAGTTGTTCTCTATTGAAATTAGGCTGCAGTTTTGTCCAAACACTGTTGAAGTGAAGTGTGCAGTGCTGGCTTTTCCACTTCCCTGTGATGTCATCAGAGGTCCATTAGAATGCTGCTCTCTGATTGGCTGACATGCTTCAATGACATTATTTAGTGCACAGTAAGAACTATCTGTCGTTGTACGTTGGTTTCCAAAAGCAAAATTCACGTTAAACTTAAAAAATAAACTCTAATTGGATGCAGTGTTTATAAAAGTGAGTTTTATTGATCTGTGCAGGGTTCTCTTCTCTAGTCATTCATTAAGTCTTTGTCTTTTCAATACACGTGTCAGTTGAGCAAATATCAGGTTGGTTGTAAAGATTAACTAATATTAGAGAGAGCACAATCTTCCATAGATGTGATGACTGTTTCCAACACATTTTAAGAGCATGTTATTAATGCTTAGTTTTAAGACGGTCTCATCTGATCATCACTTTTTCTGTAACAGTGATCAGTGCAGATGATGCATCGTCCGTCATCACACCTCCAAACATGAGTCGTCTTCTCATCAGCACCCAGTGTGAGATCTCCTCATACATATGAAACTGCTGAACACACTCTTATCTCAACCTGACTGCCCCGCGTTCAGATTAAATCAGTTCTGCTAGCACGCGGCATTTAAATGCCCTTTAATCGCCACGCTGCCCAGATTCTCTGCTTACATTTCAGTTTAATTTACAGTACATTACTGTGAGATTGCTGTTTTTACCGCAGCAGTATTTAATTCTCATGCATGGACATCGCAGAGGGCAATGTTTGATCCTCAGCTTCAGCTAGTTTCTGCATCTCAGGCTCTGAAACTCTGTTTGGTGTTCTGTTCCACAGTGAACTCCTGAGCCTGTTTTCCAGATGCTGTTCTTCTCTGAGTGTTTCAGCTGGATGGGTCTGGATGCAGAGGTTTAACCGCTCGGTCACACTCTTACTGGCTGCTGTCACGCGAGGCTTCGGACAGATCAAATGCAGACTGAGATCTTTTATCTGTCAGAGATTTGTCAAGCATCACTGGACAGACACTTCACAGCTCACAGACAGGAGATGCAAGCGAGTTTCCTGCTAACAAACACATGGCGCAGCAAACAGCATGTCTCAGCGTGTTTATCAACACTTCTGCTGTAGAGATCTTTTCTGCAGTACTCTTTTGCTATTTGATGTATTTAAAGAAAAGTCGTCTGGTTTGCTTTAGTACTTATTCCACCGACTCAGAAATGCAAATCAAGCAGCCACAGTGTGAGGTTCTGCTGACAACTCTGAATTAGCAGAAAATGTGTGTATATTTGTAATTAGTATTTTCTATATATAGCGAGTGCCTCAAACAATGGCATGAACACACCCTGACCTCCAGAAATTACAATCAGGTTGAAGCTTCTGTTTTCCAGAACGTTCCCTGCACACAAGCAGGAGCTGTATCTGTGTCTGTGAGTGTTAGTCATACATTCTCGCTGACTGATGTGCTGAGGTTACGATACAGATTCATTCAAATTATATTTCTGGAGGACGGATGGAGATGGAAGGCCTGAGTGACCATGAAGAATCGGATCTAAAGATCCAGCAGCGTTGGGCTGTCCTGGGCTCAGATCTATGCTGTGTGCTGTGGTGTATACAGTACACATAGCTGGAGAAAGCAGTTTTTTACAGTTTTATACTTTATTTCTCACGGGAGTCTCACTAAATCTCAGCTATGGCTCGTGTTTTCAGCGGATCAGATGTGTGTCATACCAGCTTTTGTTAGTCTTATTTGGATCCTCTTCATCCAGGGGTGTCAGCTGTTTGTGTATGTAGGAGAGCAGACACCATGCCTGACCTTCTCAACTTCACCTGCTGTTTCCAGACTTCCCTTTAATGATTCATGACACTGGAGGTGATGTTTGTGCCCAGAAAGAATATCTACTGATGTTTCCTCAGATGTCTCTCTTCTTCATCTGGGATGTTTCGTCCTCTGTGAGTTTGTCTGGAATCTTCTTCCAAGGTCACACCTCCTTGTCTCCCAGCGACCCATTCATCTGTCTGAAATCTTCTTCAGCGAAATAAAATAGCACGAGAGGAGAGAGAGAGAGAGAGAGAGAGAGAGGGGGCGAGCTGGTTTAAATGCAAATATGTTGTGATTGTTCTCTGTTTTGTTGCTGAGGGGATTGTCAACACTGAAATGTACGTCTGTGTTCATTATATCTGTGTGTCTTACAGAATCATTTAGAAGGTATAAAAAATACAGTGAAATGAAGTCAAGCGTTAAATGAAATAAAGTAAAATACAGTGAGATACAGTGACACTATTTGAAATGTCTCAGTATGTAGAGTCAGTACAGACAGACAGACAAATAAACATATAGATAATTCTAGTCAGATAAGATACAGTGAGAGTATTTGAACTGATGTCTCAGTACTTAGTGTTCAGAAAGACTGAAAGACAGACAGACACATACATTTTGTTCTGATATGTGGGCTTCTAACAGACATCAGTCTGTCAGTAAGTCTCAGAGCTGGACCTTAAAACCCGGTAGAGCCCAGGAGAGATGGATCATCTCTGTCATCTTGCTATCTGTCTTCTTTCCCCAGTAGAGAATCAGTGTCTCTCAGGCTCTCAGTCTGTCAGTGGCACTTTTATCATGTGTCTTCGATGTGCGTCCATGCATCACATCACACCTGCAGTAAAGCTTTGCTATTTCATTTGTCTCTGGATGAAAAACGCTGCATGCGTTTATCTTTGTAAGCTCGTTGAGTGGCTGAAGAGTATAAAACACCGTTCAGGGTTGCGTGATGTCTCGCTCATGCTTGATCGCCCATCACCTCTGACAGCCACTTGACCAGCCGCCCCATCAAACAGCCAATCATTGTGAAGCACGCGCTCCATAGCTCTCGTAAGAGCAGCTTGTTATTCACAGACAGAGCCTCTGTTATCTGGAGCTCTGCTTTCACACCATCCATCGTGTGCAGATATCCTCCTGGACAGACCGTTAACATGCGCTAATGAGTGTTTGTCTCCCATCGTTTGGCTTCTGGAAACGCTGTCGGTCCATCGTGAAGAACTGCATCATTGACCCCAGAGCTGATGCTGACAGACAGCATGCTGAGAAATCAGAAAGAAATGGGGAATGAGAAGACCTAAATGATCTTCTCCTCTGCTCTTCTGTCATCCATCAGCATCAGCTCTGACTGGAGATACACACAATACATCTGTGGGCCAAACATCTAAACTCAGCTCAGGTTTATTATTTATTAAACAGCTTGCTGTCATGCACAATGGTTTCCTCACCAGTTTCTCATTGATCATGTAGGTCAGGGTGATGTGGTCACACTCACAGGTTAACTGTGGCTTCCGGGCACAGATATAGTCAGAGATAGAGTCAGAGATAGAGTTTGGGTGTAGCTAAAGGCTAACGACTCTTCAGACACCAGCATAGATTTTCTGTCTTGAAGGGTAACTCACAGCTACTGTCAGTGCTGTTTGGAAAGCACCTCGTTTTTCATTCCACCTCTGTGTACTGTACAGCATCACATATAGAAGATATATTTATTTTAGTGTTGCTTGACTACTGGTATTCCTCGTTCTTGGATTTGAAGGGGTTAAATCTTAATAAACTCACCACTCAGAGTTTGTGTTATTGACAGGAATGATAAATCATGTGACTTTCCTAACCAATCAGATTTAGAATGTTCAGAAAGCGGATGATCAAATTCATCTGTTGCGTTGATGTTGTGAGATGATAAGCTTTCAGAGCTGACCTTCACTGATCAGTTTGTATCATTAAATAGAAGGAAGAACAGACCTTATTCTGAAACCCTTCAGTAGCTGCTGTGTTCTGCTCTCTTTAGTAGCTGTTTAGTAGCTGTTGTTTCTCTGTGTCTCTCACAGTTATTTGTAGTTTTACATCCAGTTTTGCCTTTGATTTCTTTGTGGTCTCTTTCATTTCCTTCAGATGTTCCACAGACGTGTTTGATTTTTTAAACGAAACAGAATTGTTTCATTTAATCATCATTTTCTCTTGCTTTTCTGACAGAAGACGGCCGTGTGTCTGTCTGTGTGAATCTATTTCCTGTCTGCTGAGTGATTGTGGGAAATCTGGTCAGCATATCAATTGTATGAAATGAAATCTATCAGGGTAACATCACGTGAGCTGTTATATAGACTGTGTGTGTTGGTGTGTGGTAAACGGCTGCTGTTGTGTAACGGTGCAGAGAACACACCTTCACTTCCAGACAAAACCTCCTTCAAAACACCCGTCGCCACTTTAAATGAAATCTGGACTGAAATCACGCGTGTTTTCAGCATGTGGGATTCATCCGTTTAACACAGTTTATAAGCTAATAAACTGTGACGTTTGCTCGTTCGTACGTGAGCTTTCATGTGGTAGCTAAACACTTTTTCCTGGAGAAAAGTGTGTTTTGTCATGTCTGTGTGGTCATTGCTGGAACGTTATAAGCTGGCAGGGGATTGTGGGTAATGCCTGTGTGAGGCAGATCAGACTAAGAGTGTGAACACAGAGAGGAACAGCACAGAAAGGGTGTAAATTCAGCTGCTCTGCTATAGATGTGTATCTGGTGAAGAGTGGAAAAGGTACGATGAGACACGGAGACAGGAAGTCTATAGATCTTTGCTTCCTCTGGAGGGTCATGTGTTGTTCATGTGTGACTGCAGTGAGGAAGTGCAGCTCACTACATATTTCACCTCCCTGTCTAAATCCATCACAGGCTGTACTTGAACAAATGCCATAGAAGAACCGTTTTAAGCTGTATGGTTCTGTAAAGAACTTTAACATCCATAGAACCGTTCTGTTTCACTCAGATTTCTTTGTATTAAAATAAAAGTTCTTTCAGTTATGAAAAGAAAGAAATGGTTCTATAAAGAACCTTGACATTTGTTCAAAGTCTGAGACAACTTCGAAACCAGATAAACACTCAGTAAAGCAGAACAACGAGTTCCTCAGGAACAACAAGTAATCGCACATTTTGTCTTTTGGTTCTTGTTTTGCACACAATGCTTGTTTGTGTTAAATATGCTAATTCAACACAAACACTATCATCACATTTTTTGTGTAAGTAATAGTTTTTTCACTGTAGAAGCAAATGAGCAAATGAACTGTAGAAACAATAAACTGTTATTTTGAACTGTTTATCAGAACACTTTAGTTGGGAAAGCCCTGCGTCACTCATATGCACCACTGCTCAGACCCAGTACAGATCATGTGTTGTTTGTCTAAAACACATCTGCAGTATTCAGAGAGAAACCAGAGCAGCAGGGCTGGGGTTTCCTGTCTAAAGCTCACCATATGCTGGATATTAAGACATATGTTCTCTCATCTGTTTCCCTCCTCAAGCTCTTCTGCAGTTCACAGCCCTGAAATGTGAGGCATCTTTAGTTTCTTGTGCTGGAGGTTCTCACACATGTGGGATTAGGTTTTATAAGACCTGTTGTTGCTTTCAGTGCTCTCAGACTCCAACATGTATTACTAAACTGAGGCTGAGAAGATCTGTGTGTGTGTGCTGAGCAAGAGGACTTACAGTATGCAGACACAGTAAGCCAATACTGTCTTCTCACGAGTACAGTACCAGAGGCTGTCATAACTCATATGAAAATATGTGTAAACACATGTGTAAACACTGAAGTACATGATGACAATAACAATAACAACATGTGTGATTATTTTTGAATGGATTTGCTGTAGCAAGACACTGTTCTGTGTTAATGTGTTCTTCACATTGCTGTGGTAATCTGTCAAGCAGGGAACAAAGGAACTGAAAGCCACTTGGCCCGACGTGGAAACAGTCTGTGTCCTCTAGCAGGATCAGAACCCTCATGAATTCTCTCTTTCTGTGGGTTTATTTCACTCTTCAGAGGGTTCGTTTGACAACACATACTTCTAGAGTCTTTAACCCAGAAATTATTCACAGTTATTTTCTGAAAATACACGTCTGTTCATGATCCACGTATCAAGTCTGGCATTTAACTTCTAATTTAAACCTGCAGATAAACAGAAGGTCAGTTTCTCACACAAGATGTTTTTACAACAGGGACATAACAAATGCAAAAAGTAATTGTAATTTTGTTGGCATGTTTTTAATATTATTATGTAAATGCTTTAGTTTTATTAACTATAACCATATTAAAAATAATGGCATTACACAGCACAGCTGCAGGTCCTGCAGATAATGAAATGTGCTGAAAATGTGTCATTGCTCTTGTATTTATCAGTAAATTTATCCTTCAGTTCTGCAGTTCTGATCCTGCAGCGTTGACTGGATCTGCTCAGATCTTCTGTCAGATGAGCCACACAGCTGGGTCACGATTACACGGCTCCCGGCATACGCTCTTTATAATATATTCAGAGTTTCTGGATGAACTGAACAAGACTCTTGTTTGATCTGCACTGTCTTTACTATGTGTTACTGAGACGGCTGCAGCATTATTTGCTGTAAACACTTTGTTGCGTGTGCAAACATTGTGATTTTTTTAAACGGAGATGCTCGCTGTGTCTCCTGTAACAATGAAGCTCTTGTGATTAATTCAAGCTAATAGGGAAACCCTGCAGTAAGAGGAGAACCTCTGGTGAGTAAGCAAACAGCATGACAGACTATCAGTTAACTCGACTCATCTCATTTGCCCCCTAATGAACCGCTCTCAGCATCAGCTAATAATGCTGATTAAACACTGCTAAAGGAAAAACCAGGAAAGACTAAAATGAATAAATAGTTTTTGTTCTTGCTGTGGAGGTGAGCCCACTGAGGTTCTGCATTTACTGTGTGTGTGTGTGTGTGTGTGTTTGTGTTTGTGTGTGTCTGTGTGTGTGTGTGTGTCTGTGTGTGTGTGTCTGTGTGTCTGTGTCTGTGTCTGTGTGTGTGTGTGTCTGTGTCTGTGTGTGTGTGTGTGTGTGTGTCTGTGTGTGTGTGTGACAGAGCTGGAAATGAAGAGAAACAGGCCTTTGGGGGACACACACTCCCACCTGTTTTTTCACTCAGAAGGGAAAACGAGGTTGTAATGGTCATCAGAAAGGTGCCAGAGAGACTCAAAGGACTCTTAAAGCTAAAGAGCTGAATGTGACTTCAGAGGATTGTCTTTCTGTCAGAGCAGGTTTATTAGGTCAGGACAGGTGTAGATTACTGCTGGGAAAGAGCACATTACAGAAGCTCCTTATGGAAAAGTTCAGAGCACTTTAGATTAAATATTGGGGATGTGAGTGGCATGCAGGAAACCTCAAAGTTTAACCTGATAGATATCAGTAAAATATCACTATTATATCAGTAGCAGCCCAATGAAATGTTCTTGACAGTTTTTGTAATCGACCGGCTCCATGTGACCGCCGCCCACTCCGTGCAGAACCGTATGTTCTCTCTCCCGCCTGCTGTACACCCTGCAGGCGCACCTCAGATATGGAACACTCTGAACTGTGGTTCTCTGTTTATAGCGCTCGTTCTCTGTGGTGGGTGTTACTGAAGCTCATCAGACCTCTGGCAGCAGTTTTGCCTCTTCTCTGTTTTTCTCCTCAGAGACTTTCAATCGATTGTTCTCGCTTTCAGCACGTTAGCACTTCTGATGTCTGAAGAAACAGACATTTGTTTGTTGAAAGAGTTTGCTGAACAATTTGTGTTTTATGTGTTAAGATCACATCTTGTACCTCCACACTCAAACTTTTCATTAAGTTCTTAAATGAAGACTTTATCTCACTCTTTATAATATAATATAGTTCAGCTCACTCTATATAATAAAATAACTTTATATTATGTTTTTCAAGGGCAGTTGTTTCTAACAGGCGCTTTTGGGGACGGGAATGATAAATGTATGTTTCATATTTGAGCAGCAAACTGATATCTATCAATCATTTATTATCTTTATAATAACTTTATATTTTCCCCTGTATTTTTCCCCTTCAGTTCCCTTCCAAACAGTTTGAAAATTAAAGGTTATAGAAACAAATGCATATTGTGTACTAAGGGTAAAAATAAATATAAAATCGATTTTCACATTGTCAGAATTATGAAATGGAATGTGTAAATGTTCACATGGAACCCAGACATGTTTGTTTACACATGTGTGTTAGATTCTTTGTACAGAATAAGCACAGCTCTGTTTAAACCTTCAGACTCAAAAGCAGAGTTTGCTTAGTAACGTGAGGACATGAATTAAATTAAGTTACTATGAGAGCTCGGGTCACACAGCTGAGAGTTTGGCTTCTGTGGTACTTACTAAACAAAGTTAACTTGAAGTGGTTCTGCTTTAACATTTTAACATTTGTCTTGAAACGCTGTAAGAGTCAGTATGTGTCAATATGTCTTTCAGAGGGTCTTCGGAACGTTGCGCTGGACTCCAGCTCTTTGGCGATGCCCGTGTCGGACCCTAATGCCTGGGCAACTGCCATGAACAACCTCGGAATGACACCCATTAATATGTCTGCACAGCCAATCATGTCAGGTGAGAGTGCCTGCCAGAGAAAGATAAACTTACCATAATTTACTGTAGAGATGCTGTATATTGATGAAATAGTCTCTGCTTACTGCTTGGATTGGCAGAAATGATGATAGCCACATGCTGTCTTTGTGTCGTGTGTGCTAGTAACACAACTTCCTCATCACTCTGTTATTTTCTTGGCATTCATATCTTGTAATTGATTGTAATCTTTATATATCTTTTGCCTCAATTATCTGCAGTTTTACGAATCGCCTCGTACATTTTATTTAAAGTCACTGATGCAGCAGCCGTAGAGTCGCAGATATATTTATTATGCGCAATTGTACTCCACTATAGGTGCATGTTTGTAAAGAAGTGAGCTGCGGGAATGACTGCCCTCGCCACCAACATTATTTTCCCCACAAATTTAAATGTGCTGTGTTTACGCTGCCACCGAGCGAACGTCTCAAACTGATCACCGTCTGAGAGCAAATGATGGAGTTTGTGGAAGGGTTATAGGCGCTGAAAGCAGGGAAATGCTGATGAGAAATTTATGTCAGAGAGACTATGACCTGTGAGCCATGCAGTGCGCTGGAATGAAACGACTCTTACTGCAGTTAATGCATCCAGGCTGCCAGGAGCTCTTACTGCAGTTCTGCGTGCAGACTGCCAGGAGGTCATTTGACCAGTACAGTGGCTCTTTTATTCTAATCAGGCCTGCCGCAGGGAATTCTGGGAGATTTTTGCCTCCTCCTGCCTGGCAGAGACTGTGAGAATACAGTTTAAGCCCAAGAATCAGAGCATCACACTGGGTCACTGTAGCTGCATGTACATACCGCATGCGTGTTGCTGGGAAATGCCCTGTACCAGATTATCGCAAATGTTGCATGTTTTTGCTTTGTCTGCAGTTGTGCAGAAAGTTTGCATGTGTGCTACCATGAGCCTTTTGAAACAGTGTTGACCAAATATTAGACCTGCAACACAAGTAGTGTAATAACAATAATTGTATTTATTTCTTGAGTTATTTTACCCTTTTAAAGCTTTTATTACATTATGACTATTAAACTATTAACATCATTTCACAATCGTAGAATGTGGCTAAGAACAGGGTATGGAAATCACCACCATGAGGGATTATTGTGCAACACTGTGTCAGTCTTTTCATTGCTTTAATCCAGTTTTTTGCTGGAGTTTTAATAAGATGAAGCTAAGACTGCCCCAAAGATACAGCTGTGTTCTTAACAAAGACCCGTTCATCCTGTCTGCCTATTTTAAACAGTTTGAAATAAATACATAAATTACAAACACAACACTGCATTTCACAAAACAAATCCAGCAGACTGTCAGTAAGGAGCAGTTATCAAATGATTCAAACGTGCGATCCATCACACCTCTGTCTTCTGTAGACGTTGGCTAAGGTTGTGTTTTGATTGGAGGTGAGGCAGTTCTGTCTGCCTTGAATCTTACCTCAGTAATGACAGAGAGAGAGAGAGAGAGAGAGAGAGAGAGAGAGAGATCAATCCAGCCTCTGTTACAAACAGCTCATCAACAGAGATACGCAGTGAGGTAAAATTCAGAGAGCCGAGTAAATTAAGTAACTTCTAGTGCGAGGCCATTCTCAAAAATAGCACATTTTTAATGAATGACCTAAATAAATCAGAGATAAAAAAGTGTGAACCAGTGTACAGAAATGAATTAAACTTACCAACTGCAGTTTAAAACAGAATTTGTAGTCTGTTTGTGGCCTATAGATGTTGCCTGGTTTTGATTTGCCAGCCAAACCTTTGCAGATGTGTTGTGAATGTTTGCTGCAGTGTATCACCAGTAAGTGCAGAGTCTTCACTCACTGTACTGTATGTTTCCTCGACTACACTCTGATGAATTATTCAGAGTGTCTGACCTGCAGCTCTCGGGTGCAGGAAAAGATCTGCTTCCTTCTTCTTGTGTTTTGGACTCAGCGTGTAAAGCTACATGGTTTAGGACACAGATGATGGTCTGGCTGAGCTCAGATGTGTTGGTGTTTTGTAAACCTGAGTGATGATGATGATGGATCACTATACAGCAGACTTCAGATCCAGACAAAACCTCCCCTGCTTCTGTCAACTCTGCACTCATGTAGTATGCATACTCACCCTGCTTCTGTCAACTCTTCACTCATGTAGTATGCATACTCCTCCTGCTTCTGTCAACTTGGTACTCATGTAGTATGCATACTTCCCCTGCTTCTGTCAACTCTGTACTCATGTAGTATGCATACTCCCCCTGCTTCTGTCAACTCTGTACTCATGTAGTATGCATACTTCCCCTGCTTCTGTTACTCTGTACTCATTATACTCATTCTTCTCTACTTTTACATCTATTTACAGTAAATCAGTCCATCAGTCCATGTGTGTCTGTCTGTCTGTCTATTTACAGCAGTTCCTCAGATAACAGACTTCACACAGAGAGAAGACATAGCAGCGCTGATTATGACATTACAAACTGGAAAAACAACAAAACTATGTATTTGATTTGTTAATGTGTATGAATTAATTTCTGGCTCAGATAAGCAGGTGTGTAAACGTGTGGCGCTGCTGTATTTCCATCTGCTGTAGTTTGCAGACAGCTGTGTGTCTTCTGGAGTCTCCAGCTAACATCAGACAAATGAAGGAAATGAGAGATCAGATTTCTTCTGTTAATGGAGGTCTGACTCTGCTCAGTTTTAGCAGTGCCCCCACTGCCCCCAGAGTTCCTGGCGGAGTCAGGGTGAGTTACAGTGTGAAACCACAGATCAGTTCTCTAACTTCAGGCGTTTTGACTCATTCCACCAGGAAATGTTTTGCAAGCCTCATTTGAGAGTTTGAGCGTGCCTCATGAGGTCCTCTCATGAGGTCTGGCTGTGTCATTCTTCAGCACTGCTGCTGAGGAGTGTGATGGACCCTTCCTGCATTATCAGGGTGGGGCTTTAGCATTCATCAGGAAGTGAGTCACCTCCTAGCTGTCTGGGGTGCATTTCATTTCCTGCCTCCATTAGTGTCTATGAGACAGAAGCATCAATACTAACATCATCATTAACATAGCCAGTGTGACGCCTGATCACCACAGAGTCCTCATTCTCCTGCTGCAGCTCTGTTAATGCTTCTGTCTGAGAGTGTCGACCGGACCGGTCGCCTGCTGAAGAGCCCTCAGATCTTTACCCTCCAGCCTGACCTGTCCTCTGAGATGACTTTCTGTCTACTGTTGTACCAGACTGCTACAATTAGCATTTCTAATGAAGAACTAATCACTGAATTCTTCTGTCAGAGTTTGGAATTCATTTTTATGTTTTGTTTGTGACACTTGAGGTACTTATACATAGATGAAAAGGTGTATACATTTCTGTCTACAGATTTCTTCTATATTGTCTGTTTTTTATTTTCAGAGACTGTTAACTAGTATTTGATGAAGCACTAATGCCTGCCAATCTGTTACTGTGATATTGATTTTATATTTACCTTCACTGTCATGGATGATAAATAGACTGTGATTGGTCTTAAAGTGTGCCGACGTTATGCTGATACTCAAACCTCCGGCTCTGCTTATATTGATTTAAGATCTTATGTTTTACCTGCGAAAGCTACATTTGTTTATGGAAAGTTTTACACATTAAAAAAATATACCCTGAAGAGCCACAGAGAGCGAGGCTCCGTCAGCACACAGTCATTCAGCTGTAGTGTACACCTGTGAATGAAAGACACGACCTGCATCATAATCAGCAGACAGCTGAGGATGAGTCAGTGAAAGCTGTTCATATGGAAAGCTTGTAAACATGTATTAGTATTTATTACAGATTTATTACAGTAGCTGTAACGTGTGTGACAACAGAGTGGCGTCCCCACGCGGGCTGGACGAGCTTCATTAGCTCATTCGTGTGTGACACGTCTCTGTTTCTTTCAGCAGATTTTGACCCCAGTCTCAGCATGATGAGCGGCATCGCACCGATGAACCCCATGATTCCCGGTCTTGGCATCATTCCTCCTCCAGTTTCACAGGATCTGCCTGTCGTGAAGGAAATCATCCACTGCAAGAGCTGCACTCTGTTTCCACCAAACCCCAGTGAGTCCCGCGGATCAATTACTGTTTCACTTCAGACCACAAGTCATGTGATTCTGCTGTTTAAACACTAGCAAAAGTTGCCCAGTGATGCCAGTCACTAACGGATCAGTTTTCAATTCCTGTGTAAGCATGTAAACTGTGTAGGGTGTTCACTACCCTACAGCATCTGCAGGACCCCCAGACCTGAACATATAGGACTTCTATGAAAGACTCTGTGTAGCTCAGTTGGTGGAGCATTGCTCTACCAGTATAAAGATTGTGAGTTGAGTTTGACGCTCAGAGAAACACACATTTAATTGTATGTATGGTAAATGTAAACGTAAAAAAAACGCTGATGAAATCATGCTAACTGTTTTTATTGGTTTGTGAGTTTGCTAGCAGCAGTCACACACTTGTTGATCTGAAGCCCCTCAACAGCATCTGTATCATCTTGCTCCAGATGCTGTGCTCATCTCAGCAGCATCAGACAATGATTATGGATTATTATGTTATTTTCCCCTGACAGGACCTGTCATTCACATAAAGCTGTTCACGAGTTGCTACAATAAACAGGAGTTAAGTGTGTTTGTGCTGATGATGGTCTGCAGCTGTGAGGTCTATAGATGTTCAGTTGTTTACAGTGACTGGCTCAAAGCCAATCATGCCTGTACCAAACACACGTCCATGTGGGGCGCAAGTCAGACACAATGCCCCCCTAAATCCCACCAGGTGCTTCTTTCAGTTGCTTTCTGACTGTGTTGTCCCGCTGGAAGCAGTGTCACACAGTCACAGTGCTGAATGGACATATAATACATGCTGAATTTGATTGGCTATTATCTGGGCCTGGATCACTTAGCATATTATCTTACTCAGAGCTGAAGTGCTTTATCAAGAGCTTCATCACTGTGTGCTGCTGCAATACAAACCAGAACAAGCACCTTCCACCAGAAACGATGAGAATGAAGTCAAGTGTCATTGATTCATGCATGAGACTGTAGATGAAATCACAGTTTTTATCAATCACCCCAGAAAAGATGAAATCTTTCTCAAATTGAGCTGAAAACCACCAGCAAGTTGAAACAGCCCATTTCTAAAAGATTGAAGCTTTCAGATGTCATCACTATCAGTGGATCAGAACAATCACACAAATGACAATCATTCACCGATTCTGCTCTTTCTCTGCGGTAATAAAACCCAGTTGTGCTGCAGCTGGCGTCTGTAGATGGCGACTGTAGTCTGTAGAACCTTAAAAGGACAAAAAATAGATTAAAAAGAAACGATAGCCGCTGTTTTACACTGTCAATACTGTAATCAATGAAACCCTGAAATATTGACCTGTTCGGTGTGATTTACAGCCTTTCATGTTTTAATGATCTTCTGTTTTAAATTATAATTACACCATGAACCATTTTACTGTAAAGGTCATGAAAAAACAATGATTGATTTTGCATGTTTCATCTTTTCCACATATTATACAGCGTGAGTAAAGAGCTAGTAATAGATTTACAGTCGTAGGCAGTGAAAATCCATCAATTACCAGATGAAACTCAACGTGAGAAGTGTGAACATTAGGGATGGTGATTGAAGCGTCTTGTGTTCATCTCTTCTTCAAAGACCTCCCCCCTCCCGCCACCAGAGAGAGACCCCCGGGCTGTAAGACGGTGTTTGTGGGCGGTCTGCCGGAGAACGCCACCGAGCAGCTCATCGTGGAGCTGTTCGAACAGTGCGGAAGTATCATCGCCATCCGGAAGAGCAAGAAGAACTTCTGTCACATCCGGTTTGCTGAGGAGCACACAGTGGACAAAGCTCTGTTCCTGTCAGGTACAGATCCACACAACGCCAGCACTTCTTCTGTGAGAGATTTTGTTTATGTCTATTCAAGTGTTAAAAGAGCTGTAAGCAATGTGAAGTGTTTTGGAACTTCTTGTGAACTCTGACACTGAACCTCGTCCTCCAAATGTTACCATGGAGACCATTTAAAGGTGACGTGCCAGTGTTGATTCTCTCAGTGTTGATGTTACAACAGCTGTTTAGTGAAGTTTGTACTTGATCATTTAAACCTTTCACACCAAAGGCACAAAACTGCACATTTAAAATCTAATAATTCCATTTTTATGATTAATACTTCTGTGCGTGTTACTGTGTCAGCTGAAATCATGTGTTTTTGTGACAGAGCTTTTCATAAATAATGTCACTCATATCTAACGTACAGCACATGGTATAAAATATTTAGTGTCGTCTGGAGTCATAAAGCAGAAAAGGGCGGATGGAAGTAAACTGTGAAGCTCTTTCTCTCATTTTTGTTGACGTGGTCGTCTGTGGATATATGCTCATGTTTAAAACACTCTTCAGCTCGTGTGTACTCATCACATCATACTGTATAAAATCCCCTGTTTCTGCTTTATGCTGAGACAGCCCTTGATACAGCAAAATCACTTTATTGACAAGACCAGATTATTTCCAGACATCAGCGCTTTACTCGTTGGGCTTTTATGTGCTGCCTGTCTGACTGCAGTATTTGGGTTCTTGTAGTTTTCTCATAATAAACAAATACTCAAAATCTGACATAAATGTGTCATAGATTGTGTGCGTGTCACTTTGTCACGTGTCACACATGATAGAACGTGTGCGTGTCACATCTAATTCCTATTCCTTCTCCTTTCCTTTTCCCTGTTGTCTCTCTCCTGTAGGTTATAGAGTCAGGCTGGGATCAAGCACAGATAAGAAGGACACAGGCCGGCTTCATGTGGATTTCGCTCAGGCCAGAGATGACCTGTACGAGTGGGAGTGCAGACAGCGCATGCTGGCCCGGGAGGAGAGACATCGTCGCAGGATAGAGGAAGACCGCCTGCGCCCCCCCTCCCCGCCCCCCATCGTTCATTACTCTGAGCATGAGTGCAGCCAGCTGGGAGAGAAACTCAAGGGTAGGACACGTGTCATGTTACTGCCCTGTTTCTCTGCTTTTGTTGATGTTTCTCCTGTCACACAATTCCTCTGATGCCTGTGGAAGCATGTCTGGCTGTCTCTGAATGAGGTTCTGTGCTGTTTAACACGTCTAATTGTCTGTGCATCTGTTTCTACCACACTGTGTCTCTTCTCCAATCAGACGACTCCACGTTTCCCGAGGCGGTGCGCGTCCTGTTGACCTGGGTGGAGCGAGGGGAGGTGAGCCGCCGAAATGCCAACAACTTCTACTCCATGATCCAGTCCTCCAACAGTCACATCCGCAGGCTGATGAACGAGAAGGCCGCCCACGAGAAGGAGATGGAAGAGGCCAAGGAGAAATTCAAGAACGCCCTGGCTGCAATTTTAGTCCAATGTGAGTGTTTCCTTCACACCGCTGTCGGTTCTGTCCTGAAACCTGGTGAGCTGTCTATCTAGACAGCATCACACTTGTTTCAGTGCATCATAGGTGCCACATTTACATGTAAGAGTCAGTTATTATTAGTTCAAATGTGCCTCTAATGCCCAGAACTGCTGTTCAGACAGTTCATGATGTTTTTAAAGACAGAGCTGTTCTCCTCCATATACATGATTATATATACATACACTGTTCTTGTGCTGTCAGACACAGTGCTGAGCACCTCTGTCAGCTGCTGTAGGATTACACAGCCTGACGTCTTGATGGGAGACCCAGTGCAGCAGAGCTTTCTGCCTGATTGATCCACTGTAGTAATGGAACTGAACGACCACTCTCTCTCTCTCACACACACACACACACACACACACTCACACAAACACACACACACACTTTTATATACACACACACATACACAATCATACAAACACACACACACTCTCATACACACACACACTCTCACACACACAAACACACTCTTACACACACATTCTCACACACACACTCTTATACACACACATGATAACA